>JAUUDZ010002903.1:0-11881 GCA_032361705.1 Panulirus versicolor | reverse complement strand
TAGTTGCACTGGCTTTTTTTTCTTTGCTGGTGTCAGCTTCTAGTTCACTGAGTGCACCCCTGTGTTCATCCTGTGACCGGTGACGCAAAAAAGGATTACGGAGGCAACAAAGGATCCTCATTAGATGCCCACCAAAAGCCAGTCTTCTATGACATCAAATGTTACTGAGCTACTTTATGACATTAACAATTTATTCATAAAAGAATTACTCGTTTTTAACTTAAAGCGATAAATGGATGTGATCTTGAAGGTCTTGTCTTATCTTCATGTTATCAATAATGAAAAGTAGTTACCCTCTCGACATTCTGATCAATTTACTATGAGGAAAAGTATACTAAGGAATCCATTAAGTCCCTCTGTTACGTTCATCGTAACGCCAAAGACTCTCTTCATTTATCACCTCCTGAGGGTTTCATCAAAAGTGTGTTTCAAGGGCACAAGTGGTCGTTAGAGGTGAGGTGTGGAACCAAGCGTTACTGTGGGGAGACCCGGATATAACGCTCCTCTACCACTATGATCCCTTCACTCTCAGGGATGCCTTTTTTGATTCAGTGAATTTATCTTGATAACGTAAGTTCTACTGATGTGGCTTACGTCAAAAGCCATCCCATCGTATCTAGAAGCCTTACCGTTATGCTCAAGGGTCGTACCGTCGTGCTCAAGGGTCGCGTACTCAAGGGTCGTACCGTCGTGCTTAAGGGTCATATGGTCGTACTCTAGGGCCATACCTTTGTGCTCAAGAATCTCTCCGTCGTGTTCAAGGAGTGAAGTATATCCCACGATAAAAACAAAAGAGTTTAGCGTTTAGTGCGTAAGTCTGGTCGAGGCAGGCAGGTTGAAAAATGCATGTATGACAAAATATTCTTAGCTTATTTCCCAGTGCAGGCATCAAGCTGGGAGGCTCTGTGCTACATGCGACCATGTCCTCACTTTATAAGCATTGGCGGAACTCCAGAATTTCTTTTATCTTGCGGATTACTACCATCCCCGTTTTCTTTCGTGTCTGAGTTGATAGTCATGATCTCCATTTACCTTCCCTCCTATCCTCATTTTCTTGCTATTTCTTTCTCCCTTGCCCCCCCTCTTACTCTTTCGTATTTCTAAGCTTCACCATCATAATCGTCTCCATCACTGTCACACCCCACCATCACTATCCTCTCCATCACAACCACACACACCTCTGCCACCACCTTCTGCATCATTTATCAGCCGTCCCTCCTGACATTCTCCCTCACCATCAACCCCAGCGCAGCCTCTCCAGCACCATAAGCCCCACCGCCTCCCGCGCGTCATCTCCACCAATCCTCTGCTCGTTTCTAACACCCCTTCTTCGCTTTCTGTTTTATACCTGTGTGGTTAGAGGGAGAGAGAAATAAGTGGTTCGACAGAGAAGGTTAAGAGGAGAAACAGAAGGTAATTGTTAGACGGTGATGATGTATGATTAATTGTTACCGAACTGTGTGGGAGGTTTGTTGATGTATGCCTCGTGTGTGCGTGTGTGTGTGTGTGTGTGTGTGTGTGTGTGTGTGTGTGTGTGTTTTGGTTTTGAAATGAAAGTAGATGAGTCAGCCTCAGAGTTGATCGTTGTGTATACCTATGCATGATGACTGAGCACAGTCTTGTCAAAGAACTCAATACTCCAAGGGAGTCTGCCTCTCCCTGCTACGGAAAGTAGTGCAAATATGGCTGCAGGAGCCTTTAGAAAGGGGTCCTGGGTAACACCAGGACTCTTTCACAAAAATAGGTCCTTGGGTGAATATGAATAAATAAACAATTGATGAGGGTCTGAAGGAACCAAAAGTGTTTCATATTTGTGTTGCTGCTGAGGTCTTAGAGATACTTGGAGTTCTTAAGGGCGGTCTTCTACCCCTCAGAGTTATGTCTATAGCTTGTGTCTTTGTTGTCTTCTAATTTCTGCCGTATGTTTTGTGTTGTTTATATCAAACATGTACCAGTCGGTTTTATAAATCGTAGATGGTGGCGTTCTGTGTTTTTGTTATGGTGTGTTTTTCACCTGTCGCAGTTTGTGTTGCCATGTTTTGTGACTGACAATTGGGGTGTTGCTCACTGTGGGGAAACCAGGTGCGTGGATGGGGACTGGGATGTAGCTTGGTATGGGGAGACTCAGTGGGGACTGGAGAGTATGGGAAGGAGGTTTGATCTGATATCAGCTAGCCTTCCTCACCCGCCACTCAACACCCCTCTCTCCCCTCTGAGGACTTCCCGGGCCTTAGGTGGGGGAGTTTGATGGCGATGGAGGGAGGGGCGGGAGGAGGGAGACGGGTTAAAAGAGGAGGTACTTGAATCTCTCCATCTCACCCCCAACCCGGATCACGTCGCGTGGGAGAGGCTCCACCCGCCGCCGTTAACCTCTGCTAGCCTGTGAGTTGCCGTCTCTGCTTCCCCTGCTGTTGTTCCGCTCCTCCTAGGCTCTCCTCTTTCGCCAATGCTCTTCATTAATTTCCTTTCGCATTACTCTGTCTCCCTTTTCTAAAATCGTGCCTCGTTTTGCTTCCCTTCCTCAACCTTCAATTCCTTTACTCATTTTCTTTTCCCTTTTCATTTCCTTTCACCCCAGCTCTCCTTCCCTTTCTCCGATCTCGTCTAACTGTACTCTCTCACTCGCTCTGTCAACCATCCTTCCACAAACCGTCCTTCCCACATCCGCCACTTCAAGTGTCGTCACCCTTCCTACCTCTGTTCTTCCCACTCCCTACTCCTTGTCCCAGCCAGACAGAGTCGACAGGCAGATCGCAGTGAAGCATTATCATGACTCACACACGACTGCACGTCTAAATCTTCTCACGCCCACTATAATTCAGGATTTCCGTCTATATAGACGCGCCTGTGGCTGATAGTTTACGGACCAATTTTCAAAAGAAAATGGCATCATTTTCGTTTATTGCTGCGGCTCCTCCCTGATAGATGCTCTAGTTTTTTCTTCATTGAATCTCACTCTGTCTGTGGTGGGCGCCACACGCTAGCCCTGCCTCACTGCGAAGTATTGTCGTAAATATTCGTAAATTGGTAAGAATATACGTCCATATATACTCTACGGAAAAAAAAATATCTCGTAAGTACTCGCCAAGTAAGTACCCTACCCTCTCAGTCTGTCACTTTATGATTCAAGTTTGACCTCAAAGTTCTCTCATTAAATTCCCCTCATGATTATGACAGTGTCTCTCGCCAACAGACGTCGAGGTACAATAGCCTTTGTTTGTTTAGGTCCCTCAACGGATTCAGGTCCCTCAACGGAAACGTCGCATCCGGGGTTAACAAGTACCTGGTATGAAATTTGTTTATTTTGTGCTTTTAACGGAGAGCAATATAAATTGTGAATTATACGGGAATTTTGAAATTGTAAATCATATTCCGCAGTTAGAAATATACATTATGCAAATCTAGGCGGGAAATTTTATATGAAAAGATGGGGTCTAATTAAGCAACGTTTTCATAAAATGAAAGTGGGAAAGCAGCTGAAACAATTCTAACTAATGCCTAAAAAGTATAGACAGATAGACAGATAGATAGAATTAAAGATAGATGAATAGGGTCATTAAGGCTCCTAACGTCAAGATTTACATACCAACCGAAAAATCTATAAAACCTTCCCAAGTCTCAAAATAAATTCTAAGACTACAAGAACTCTTACTATGTATGAGGCCCACACTGGAAGGTTCATTTGCCAGAATAAATAATATTCACTGATGTTTTACAACCTGTCATTTTCATAAGCCGTACTCTGGTACATTCATCTTTTGCTTTTTGATTATCTTGGCACATTACTGTATGCTGATGGATATCTGATGATGTAATATATCACGTTTTCTTTCTTGGAGAGAATTAGAATGATTTGGACTTCATGTCATCAGGAGCAGCGCAGATGCGACAGAACACACACATACACACACACACACACACACACACACACACACACACACACAGACACACAGACACACTTCTTTTTTTTATAGGAGGACGATTATAACACATCACATTGCTATAGAAAGCCTAAGGTGTCACTTCTATTCAGCCGCACGAAGGATGTAGCTGATGTACGGTCGTGCCTACGTGATAGGGTCCGTGGATAAAGACGGGATTTGTTATTATACCGACGCGCGTTGCTGGCGGGACACCACTACGTCAACACAGACTTCATCCAGTGATACGCGGAGGGGAAAAGCGTTAAATAAAGGAACCGGCAGTTTAAATTTTAAAGTTGTCTAAACTGTTAGACTGATGGCATTAAAGTATAATGTTAAAGTTTTAGTTTTCTTTCATTTAAGATGTTTTCAAGGAAGAGAATATCAAATTACCATGTAATTTCTCACAGTTGCAGATGAAACACTACCTCCCGACATGAAATGCAACAGAAGTTGCCTTAGATAAACAAAAAAGGTGTATAAACATGTAGAAAGACAAGAGTTGATAAAAAATAAAAAACACTTTGGATTTAGGGATAAGATATTCAGTCTTGGGTAATGTTATTAAGGAGGAATTCAAGACAAGCAACCCAACACGGAGTGTGTAAGATGGCTTTAGGACGCCACTTCAAAATATGTCCGCACATCCAACTCGTTACAACTGGTATTATGTAATACTGGCACCTCACAATACTGTGGAATGAGCTCCTTTTTCTCTTGAGGATAGACGTTTGAAATCCGAATCAAAACTCCTGAAGGTTAATCTACAACGTATGAGCCTAATCAAAGGAAAAAAAAAGAGCTAATATATGTTGTAGCAGCTGAATAACTTTGAAAGATACAAAAGACTGAGGAGTTTCGTGATGGTCCACAGAAGAAACAGTTGAGAGAAGGGTCGACAAACCTCAGGATGAGGTAAATGTGAAAAGTATAGAATCATGACTGTCACGGTGGCCGAAGAAAAAATGAAAGTAAAGATACATTGAGATGATTCTAGCAATGCCATTTTAGTCCTTTGAGGAAGATAGTAAGACCAATATTAAGGACAACGGCGCGACCTTTGAGCACATCGGTACGATACATAGGTACAATGGCCTGACCTTTGACCTGACTCTAAGGTCATCAAACCGTCATACTCAAAGACCTTACGGAAGTGCTCCAGGGTTGTATGTACCATCGTGCTGAAGCTAGGAGAAAACTTTTGTCCCGCTAGATTTGTGAAGCTATGCAGCTGATTTTTCACAGAAGATGGGAGTCATTTAGCCCTTTACAGTGACTGACGTAAACAGTTACGTCAATAGATTCTTAAGGCGGGTCTATATTGATAGAACTGACAGTGATGTATACCGGAACGTCATTCTTCATACATACACACACACGTCCTGCATACTTCAAAGACAGCAACCTGACATTGTGTGTATATTTCTCTTATGGAGAGCATTAGTCCACTGTCGCTATAGCATCAAACAACTGGTATTAAGCCCCCTGTGATCCCGTGCGACCCAGACGGGTCATACTATGGGCTAGGTAGGCACCGAGGGGGACAAGCCTGACTTTCACAACCGGAAGTGTCTTGTGTGTGACCTTGGTAGGTCACTGGCCAAGGTCACAAGCGGGAAGACATTGACCGTCACAAAAGATGTCTATGGCCCTCCAGGGTTCCACCGATAAGAATTTGGCGGATTCATGCATACCCGGGCATCAAGGCAGTCAGTCAATCGGTCCTAGGGCTGTAGGGCACTTCGGAGCATCCACCATGTGACTTCTGGCTCTTTACTCTTTCCCGACAGGGGCTCTGTGGTGCCCTCTCGACCGAGACCTCCGTCGACAGCAGCTCTTGATTTACTCTCTTTCTCTCTCTCTCTCTCTCTCTCTCTCTCACTCTTCTGCCCCTTGGGAAGGACTCCCATGGAACATTGGCAAAGCCTGTCTCCTGAAAGATCTTTAACTGTGGAGCCTAATGCTACGCCTCCTACAGCACAAAGCACAAACAGCAACCGCCCACCAACTCAGGATCCCAGTAACGCTTCCTTCCTTCTGCAGAAGCTGCACGAGACCCATCATGTAGTCTACATGTACAGAATCCGGCCACGTGCTGCCGTTATATTACTAGTTTGTCCCAAACGACATTATAGATGAAACTATCCACACACACACACACACACACACACAAGGTGATTACCTCCGTTCTGATGATTCCATTATCGAAAGCTGTTTGCTGACAAGCTTTCCGCGGATTTGAAAGTGCTTCGGTGGCATTCGGAATAGAGCTCATTGATATTCAGTCTTGCCTTCTGTTGAAGACTGAATTAAAGGCGACACGCCAGCAGCATTTTAAACTCTTTGATGATGATAAGTCTCCGTTCTTTTGTTGCCATTCACGAATATCGAAGAATCTGTCTGTCAGAAATGATAATGGCATAAAAAAAACCTGTCATAAATGACGATAATGAAGTGAAAGCATCGTACTCTATCCCTCTTAATGGCATTCCCTGGTGAGTGTTGCCACTTTATCGATAGTACCCAAGTCTATAGCATCACGGCTAGGATTAACTCTAAAATCTTTCGGTAACCATCTATGTTTTCCTCTCGTTCCTTTGTGATAAAGATTTAAGTTGTTTTTTTAAAGTGATAAAGAAAATGTTTGTGCAGAATGTGTTTGTGAGCCTTACAATCATCCTCATTTACGATCACTTCCGCTTGAATCTATTCATTTTCAAATTTGACATGAGTGGTACTTAGCAAGCCTTTACCCGTTTCTGAGATTCCCATGAGAAAGAGTTGATTAGTTACCCGTTATAGATTTATCAAGATTTCAATTATGGTCGACTGTATTGGCAAGTCAGTCACTCTTGTATTACGGCAAAGGGAAGGGATGTATTTCAGTTATACGTCTAATACGACTATGGCTGTGTGTTGGGATGTTGGGCAGCCATTCTTTCCTTGAGGCAGCTGGCTTCTTTCTCAACATTGTTCCAGAAACGAGATATGAAACTTTGAGTTCTCGGACAGTCATTCCATCTCAACGTACCTCTTTCTTCTTGCTGATGATATTGTGTACCTATACGTAAGATATTTGTATGCTCAGTACATCTGAAGTTATTGGAAGATTTACTTTCCAGTTGGATAGTTGACCCAGGAAAAAAAAAAATCGACTTTCATTCTTTGAGGTGTAATGTCATGTGGTTGTCAACCTTTTGTGCAAGGATAACCAATCGTTCCATTGCCAAGGAAAGTCCTTTGCCCACCACAATATGCACCACCCTGGCAAGTCAGTATTAAGCTCCTTTAACGTCATTTCAAGGGAGTCCCCATCGTCTTTGCTACCAGATGTACCTTGGCCCAAAAAACGAAAATGTGTCAGAGTGACGCTTCTCAACACCAGTGTTATACGACAGAGAATTATCCTTTTCTGACGAGTTATCTATTCGACCTTTCGCCATCTCTTTCATCTCGTCAGGCTCCAAGGTAAGGTAAGGTTACGGATCAACGAAATATCCGAATGTCTTGGGGTAAAGGAAGATGATCTCCAAAATATTTACGTGTGATCTCCAAAATGTTTACGTGGGTAACATTAAATAGAATTAAAAACAAATAAACGATGGTCATCTGCATGTGGTTTTGTATATGTTTGAACATCTGGGAAGTAAACAGAAGCACTTCGTAAATATGTCTGTGTTGACTTGTTTAGTTCGGATGTTGGGGGAGTGTTCAAGCGGGGCGAATCTGAGTTGGGGAGGAACAGACGCTGCTGGTCAGCAGGTGGATCAGTCAATCAATACGTCGAGACGACCCTTCGCATCTCATTCCTCTCCTCCCCTCTCCTCTCTCTCCCTGTTCACAAGCCGAACATCAACCTCCCCCAACAATCACAGCTTTATCTATCTCGCCTCCATCTGTATAGATTAAGAATTTAGGACACTATTACTGTTCTCCAGCAGATACCCATGTCACAGACCACCAGGTCCTGTCATCTGGCTTTCTCATTTACTCTCATGTATTTCCAAACAGACCGTCAGGGGATGAACTCTAAATTTCAACGATACCTGAAATTTAGAAATTATGCCACGAGTGTGGGTCATCTTTCATTATCATCATCGGTCGGGCATTATACCGTCACACGTGGGAGAGATTGGAGGCCGGGATCATCATAATTAGAGCAACAGTGAGTGGGTCGGGACGCAAGCCAAGTTTCTCAGCACGCATTGTGCAGGTGCAGCGAGTGAGGACGAACATTTGTTGTCTTTATGCTTTCCAGCATCGCTAATATTCATGTGTATAGGTGAATGTTAAGATTCATGTATGGCAAAATATTTGCGTTATAGTACCAAGACAGCACCATAGCATCGGCAAGAACGCGCACAACCACTAGCCCCTATAACCAGCTCCAGATGTAGACAGATTAAATTTAAAACACAAAGAAAAAACGAGAGAAAGTGTCGCTGGAGGCTAGAATAAAGACAATGTATAGGATCAGTGAAGTATGCAAGACAACGCCATGAATCTCAAACGCATGGGGAGGCAAATAAAGCGCTACATTGATATCATAAGATATAGTGCGCGTGATCTGGTAAATGCTTGTAATCAACGGGAAAAAGAAACAATAAGTTCCCAAGTGCACTTTCGTGTAATGATCATATTATCAAGGGAGATACAAGAGATATATATATATAATAATCAGTTGATGTACTAGGAATATCAACTGACTATTATATATCTCTTGAATCTCCCCTGATGATGAGATGATTACTCGAAAGTGCACTTGGGAGAGAGAGAGAGAGAGAGAGAGAGAGAGAGAGAGAGAGAGAGAGAGAGAGAGAGAGAGAGAGAGAGGTTTCTGATAATCTTAGTCTTTCGTGAAGAATTACGATTCTTTGAGTAGCGCTGGGAGATGTGATGACAAAGTATTAAAACCATGCTCTGTATTGCTGAACAGGTTCTTGGAAGGTGTGCTTGGTTGCTAAGCTGCTCAATAGATGCAGTGACATGACCATGACAAAAGCAGCTCGTAAAGGTGAGGCTTTGTCTTTCGTAACAAGCGATCTCTGGTACGTATTGTAAGTCAATGCTGTAGGCTAAGAAGTGATTAGATTTTGTATTCAAATATAACATATGAATTTGTCAATGCACTAATTATGACTTCATGGTAAAAGAGTTGTAATCCTCAACAAATAACATAATAGAGCAATGTATCACGTGACATCCTGACTCAACTTCTATTAATTCTCAAGATTATGCTGTGCTTCAAATACAACTTGAGCGCATGGTGATATTCACACAAAGGTTTCTTATCTAGTTTTTAAATCTCCCTGTAGCTAGTCCCTAGATCAGGTAATATGGCGCATAGTCACGATATTTTCTAAAGCCTATCTCGTTCTACCGCATACTTGCGGAATTATGTAATCTAACGTGTCTCTCTTTTATTTATTTTTCTCATATATCCCACGAACCTGAGCCTGAACAGGTTGTGGCTCGCCTTCAGAACAGGTCTGATGTGAACTGAACGCTGATATAGTTTTGTTTAATCATTTTACCACCCCCCATGCATGGCTGCTATACACCGTCGGCATAACACGACTCCTCGAAAAACTGAGTATATAGAACGAAGTATACATAGGTGAATATGAGGGTCTCATGTATCTAATACATAGGTACAAAAACAGTACACGTTAGTTATCCCAGTACCAGGTCTGGTGAACCGGTTCAGGTAGAGGAATAATGAGGCTTTTGGTCGGCTCGTGGAAGAATAATGAGGTTGTTGGTCTTGACTGGACCAATGATGAGGCTCTTGCTCATCGTGAGGGTGAAGGCAACGGGAAGAGAAGAGGGAGAGTTAAGTAAGAGTTGGTTGACATAGGGTGATTACGAGGCTCAAGCTGAATAGTAAGGTAATAGGGAGACGTATAACCAAGAAGGTCAATGAATATGTGATAGATATATGTGTAGGTGAGAGAAAAAGAGTAAGACTATAATTCGAATGAGATAAAGAGGGCTGGGAATTGCAAGGTGAAACTAGGAGAAAGTGGTTAAAGTGGGGAGGAAGTAAGAGTTAGAGGTAAGGTTAAGAGGGGTGAAGGTGAAGGTGTGTGTGTAAGAGAGAGAAGTAAAAATAGAGGTAATGGTGAGTCAAAGGCGAAGATAAAGTACAAAATGAGAAAAATGTAACAAATACTGTTAGCAAGGACTAAGTATGAGGGTAAAGGCCTGCAAAGGCGAAACTGGTTCGAAAAGAGGGTTGAAATAAAGTTCGAGTCTCATTTGAAGATGGTGGTTGGGAGATTTCAAAACTGACATTAAACTTACGCTTTTTACTATTGGTAATCATAATTCTCGTTTATGTTACCTTGCCCGCGGGTGAAATCCTGGCAGAGGTAATGATGCAAAAGCAATTACATCAACGCTCCAGCATCGCTTGGGATATGACAGGCTAAATCTAACTTATACAGTAGAGTTCTCGTTCACAAATCATTGAATATACTCCTATACTGCACTTACCGCAATATACTCACTGATATATGTAAACCAATAATACTCAAGATAAACATTTTATGGCTACGACTGTCCCATATCTGTTAAGATTCCTCGCAATCTGTCGTGTGTGCGAGTTTGTCCTTTAAATCCTATGTATAATGTCTATTATATTATGAAATCAATAACTAGAACCATCAAAGTACTTAAGTTTAAGTGACGCATTATCTGCCGCTCGCTATCTCCTGACGATAACGTTAATTCTAGGTTCTGATTGGCTGTAATTTCTAAATGGGCGGAGTTTATTAATCTTAAGGTAAAAAGGACTTAAAACACGAGAACGCAAGCGTAATATAAAAAAAATTTCCTAAACCATTTCTAGCTTTAAGCAACATTTAATATTTACTTTCTCACTATATTTTCCAAAAGTTTCCAAGTTTTCATTGGCTTCTTTCTATTTGGGTCAATTTAAAGGTATCTCCGAATGTAAATAAACATCACAAAGCCACGCCCATTATTCGTGCTCGAGTTTTGTTTACCTTAGTGGTTTACTGTGGTGTTTATTTGGTTTCTACAGAGTTTCCTGGAACATGTTTGTCTCCGTCATATTATTCAGAATGCTGTACATTACTGCAGTGATGACAGAAAGGTTCACATTGATCAACACATTACATAAAGAGGAGTGACGACTGAAACACCCGAACGTTGTGGAAGAAGCCATGTTCGATTGGACCATAAACAAACTTCACTTGCAATTATTGGAAATGTGTGATCAATCCCTTGTCTGACCCAATTTAGCTGTACGAAACCAATACTCTTAACAAGGCCCTAACTTGATCCTGCCGGGAAATGAGGTGAGAAAATTTCGAGTATTGTACGTTATATATTTTCATTCCGTAGTTTGTAATTAGGTATACTAGATCGGTAATTGCTTTATATGGGTTAGGCGATTTTAACTAGTAATCATTTAGAATATACAATCATACGACGTAGTTATTTGCCGACACACTTTATACACCGACGAAACGGGTGGGTGAAGATGGTAATATACAGATGTCATTCCTGGATTTCTGACTCTTCTCTCATTATTTTTGCACAATCATCCACACCTGGCTTATGATGAGGAAGGATTAAGTTACTTTGAGGTAGGCCAAGGTTGGGACTCGAGGTGGAGCTCCCGCGCGAGAGTTAGGCAAGGTTGATTGGTTTGAGTGTTTTCCCTGCACTTCATAAGCGCGGTAAGAGTCGTACGTTTTTAGATAAACTTCATGAAATAAAAATTCATCTTTTCGCTCATCAGACTGATGAGTGTGAAACCATATTTGCAAAAAATATTTTACACTAGAGATGTTGATAAATGCGGGAAGAAAGTGGCGAAGAAAATGAATTGTCGGCATAATACCGTTCGACCACTTGCTGCCGATGTATTGAAAAAATAAACACTGCCAAAATCTTATCAGTTCATTCGGTTTAGTTTATTCAACAATTTA
>JAUUDZ010002892.1:0-11881 GCA_032361705.1 Panulirus versicolor | reverse complement strand
CTCCGTTCTTTACACTACCTCGCGAACGCGGGAGATGGCGAATAGTATGAAAAAAAAGAAATATATATATATATATATCCAATCTCCCCTCTCCCGCCCCATTTAGTTGCCTTCTACGACACGCAGAGAGCATATCCCAGTGTACGCCAGGTGCCTATTCATTGACCAGCCCCGAGGAGAGGATGAACAGCTGGGTTGGATGCGAGTCGACTACCCTATTCAGGTTTCAGATCCAGTCCCACGTCATTCATAGTACGCGACGCTAACCACGACACCACGGGAGCTCATCTGGCTCATCTGGTCACATACTTATAGATGTATCTCTATTCATGGCGCCACTCTCCTCCCCCTCCAGACTGCTCCCTCATGAAGCCAACTATGGCTCTTTCGTAACCCTGTTTGGACAGACGTATGATATTCTCTTTTATTTTCTTTCTGAAAATTTATTACTTTCCTCAGACAATGTTCATGTCTCTGCCAAATGAAAATGAGTAGGATTTTTATCATATGAAAGGTCATATGAAAACAGACGAAAAGATAAAGAGAACACAGCTGTTCGAGGTATCATAGAGGTATCATAACAGCTCATCCCCGAGTGGCCGGTCTCCACACAAGAAACTGTGGGAAGCAGCAGCCAAACGCGTGCCTCAGGTCCAAGCCTTGGAGGAGCGAGGACACACTTCCATTCTAAAACCTGAGGTGATTAGGGTAAGGGACCCGGAGTTCCGAAGTTGGGAAATCTCTCTCACAACTCTCAGTCTGCTTTCATCCCCGGATGAAATAATTTTATATCTTTTATTTGTGAAAATGTGTCGTTCACTTCCTTTCGTCTTTCCCAAAAAGGTTTTTCTGGTCTGTGCCAAAAGTAATCAACAATCATGTCGATCTATCATCTCATTTCCTTTCCTCGCCGACGATGTAACACCAGATTTCCTATTCTCTCTCTATCTGCGATAACAGAGGGCAGGAGCGCCCTCCCTGTAGCAGTAGATGGGTGTTGGGAGGAGCCTCTGCCACTGCCTAATACCTCCATCCACAGAAAATTTTATAGTTCTTTACACCTGTACGCATACAGAACATTTATAACGTTATAAGCGATGTTGTTGATCTTCTTTGTTAACCCATTCACTACGGCTGGTGCATATGTTCGTATATTTCTCGCTCATCTCTCCCTCCCTACTGATCCCTTGTACATTCGTCACTTCAGTGCTTACATAACACTTAAGAAGAGTATCACCGTAGGGTACCATAGTGTACTCAACACCTGAGTGTACTAATTATCTTAATGTCACTGCACTTTTCATAAACCACTAAACTCCATTTGTATATTTAGCTTCTTCATGCATTCGTAGTTCTCCCATGGCAAGGCGCCAAGATGTCAACTCTGGCACCCAGGGGCTCCTCCAGTGAGTGTAGCTCCTGCACAACACCCGCCACCTCGAGGTCTTTCCTCACTCTGTCTCTCATGCTGAGGCACCAGCCGGAGTTAATGAGGATTTTCTGACCAATGTGTTCTTTTATTTCTTTGACCATAAATCTACGGATAAGCAGCGCCTCTTGTTAAACACAGATACAAGTAAACTAATGATAGTTATCTACATTTTCCTCCCTTTGACGCCTCAGAACAGCATAGGCGACTGTCAAAACTATAAGACAGGATGAATTTCCAACAGAAATCCGAGCTGGATGAAGCTGAATAAAGCTGACAAGTCGCCAGAAGTAACAAGGAGACAAGAGACTTAACTATCAGGTGCATTCCGTTGTGATTATAGGTCGAGAATAGTTAATAAGTTGGGACAAGACAGTGTTAGAGACGGAGGTAGTGAAGGGTGGAATGCGGTATATGTGATGCTGGCCTGACGGGCACTCGAGGTGTGAGGGTCTGCCAGAGTGTTAGCGTCCGATGGTTCCCTGCTGAAGACACCAAGGTGGGTTCCTCACAGCCGCTGCCGAAGTTCTCGAGTGTCACTTCGTCAGCCAGAATCCTGGAGGGTCACTACGCCAGCCAGAGTCCTAGAAAGTCACTATGTCAGCCAGAGTTCTGGAATGTCAATTCGTCAACCAGAGTCCTGGAATGTCACTTCGTCAGCCAGAGTCCTGGAAGGTCACTACGAGTCCTGGAAGGCCACTACGTCAGCCAGAGTCCTATAAGGTCACTAAGTCAGCCAGAGTTCTGGAAGGTCACTTCGTCAGCCAGAGTCCTTGAAAGTCACTACGTCAACCAGAGTCCTGGAAGGTCACTTCGTCAGCCAGAGTCCTGGAAGGCTACTACGTCTGCCAGTGTCCTGGAAGGTCACTACGTCAGCCAGTGTCCTGGAAGGTCACTTCGTCAGGAAGAGTCCTGGAAGATCACTTCGTCAGGAAGAGTCCTGGAAGGTCACTACCTCTAGGACAACTTTACATGAGGAAGCAGAGTGTGGCTTCGGTCCCGGACGGCAACAGGAGCCTGGCGAGGACCGGGACTGCCAGCTGCTGGGGTGGCGCCCCCCGCCAGCGAATCCCTCATCAGTATGGCCCCTCCGTATCCGGCAGCACTTAGGAGGACACGCGTAGGTCCGTATAAACGAGGCCACGGAGGCATGGCGGCGGCCACCTCTGTCAGAGGCGTGGTGGGAGGCACGTAGCCACCACATTCACACACAGCTTCCTTATAAGCATCAAGCTTTCCTCTTCTTTTCCAATAACGAACGGAATATAATTGGCACGTAGGACAGGAGAGCCCTACGTGCAGCTCGCCATGGTACATCCCCGGGGGACTCGGATTCCTTCCTTTACGTCATTCAAACCCGTTCCTTGGGTCATGCAAGACGCTGGGGAAAATAATGTGTTGACGTTGCCGAATTCCTAATTGCTGCAGGTGGCGTGGCGGCTATGTTGGTTGGTATACGTATGGTGGCCGTGTTGCGTGGTGCCTATGTTGCTTGTTATGGTGGCTGTGTTGTTTGATGCCTAGTGTCGTCTGAAATACGAATGATGAATGTGTGGTGCCTAATCATGGTGTGGCTCTGTTGTGTGGTGCATATGGTGGATTGTCCTACGGACGGTCGCTGTTTGCCAGGTGGTAGCTATGAAATGCAAGACGAGTGATGGCTGTCCTGTGTGGTGGCAGGATAGCTGCTGTGTTATGTTCTGAGTGGATGGTACCTTTGTTCTCTACTGACCAGACAGTGGCCATGTTGTGCAATGTGGTGGGCTATGTTAATTGTTGGAAGGATGGTGGCTATATCACGTTGTGGATGATTGACTATTATCTATGATAATAATAATAATAATAATAATAATAATAATAATAATAATAATAATAATGATAATGATAATAATGATAAAAATAATAATAATAACAATAAATGTTAATAACAATAACTAATCAAGGGGTTTATAGAATATACTACAGCCAAAGGCTAATGAAATACATAAGCGATATGTACATACAGACAGTGAAGTTACAAAAAGGGGAGAGTTGATCAGACAGTCCTTACACCAACACTGGGTAGGCATTCGACTGATTATTGATGATGATGTTCACAATGGCTGGGACGAGGCTGTTCTTGTAGCAGTCTGTGCGAGTTCGTATGGGCTCGATGCCGCCGCACTGAAGCTCGGGGACCAGGGACCTTTGCAGACTATCGGATGAGGTCCAAGGTAATGGCTGGAGAGAGTCGGAAGGACCATCGACTTGAGCGCCTTTTGATAAGGTGATGGTAGAGGAACCGACGGTTATCCTGCATGGCTTTTTGCGCGACCTCTCTAGCAGCCTCTGTTGTAAGGTGGGTAGGGGGAAGAAGAAGCAGGCGAGGTATGGGCGAGTTTGGGAAGAATGAGAGTTGCGTTGACGTTCGGGGTTGAATCTGATGAACCAATCATATTGATCAACTTTACAGAGTCTGTCAGATGCATCTCGCTCTTCACTTCCCTCATGACCTTTGTATGATTCACCGATACATTCAGGTAAGAGTCCATACCTTCTGGTAAAGTACTTCACACAGATCAAGAAGAGTAACGGTTCCAGGACAGAACCCTGTGGCACTCCACTAGTGACTACCATCCATGTCCAGAGGGCTCTTGTGACATGCGTCATCTTTACCCTCTCGTCCATCGAAGGAGTCTCCCCCTCCACCTGATATTCCTGCCTAGTGATATAGCTTCTTAATCACTCTCCTATACAGTACAGTGCCAAATGCTTCCTGGCGGTCCATATACAATTCCTCCATCCTTCCCTTTCGTCTAAGACACAGATCAATCTCTCATGGAAATCTATGGGTTTCGTTACATGACGCTTTCTCCCTGAAACAATCATTTCCCTCACTTAGGTAATTCCTCCTCTGCGAAAGTCATCCATTTGCTTCGTTGTTAGCTTTTCTATCACCTCACAGACCACACTCGTCAGGGTGACGGCCTGTAGGTCAGGGCCTCTACCCGGTCTAACTGCTCATGATCTGGCCTGACGGTTGTCAGATTCCTCCCAGTTGAACAATATTTCAAGTGGTTTATCAAGAAAATCGACACACATCTACAGCACAGATGGTGAAATGTTATAAAGACAATGGGCCTCGTATTCTGTTATTTGTTTTCAATATTTCAATACTCTTTAAGACCTACTCCCGTCCTATTTCATTGGTGATGGGTCAATCGTGTCTTTTACTGTAAAAAACACTTTTGAACTTCTATGTCACTTCCTCACATATCCCAACATCGTCCTCCGCAACTCTTGTACGAATCCAGTGACCTGATTGGCTGGTCCTAATTGGACAATATATGCCTGAAAAAGTTATGGAAAAGTTTTGGATTTCTCCTGCCATGCCGACGATATCATTTTGGAAGCTTTTTTCCCTTCCTTTCTTATTCCGCTAAACTATTCCTTTGCCCTCTTACGCCTGGTAGATGCTTGCTTGCTGGCTGGCTGGAGTTTCTCGAGCCTTCTTTGCTTTTTGACATCTTTCACTGAACCCTTCCTCCCTCCCTCCCTCTTCACCTTTCTTCTGTATTTGAGGGTAACGGTCATGTGATGGCCGGGTGGTATCTGTTGGTAGGTGGGTTGTTGTGAGGCGACCAAATTAATGGTGGTTCTCTCAGGGTTGGGCGTTTATGTATCAGTGCCTCATGTTGGCAGGATTGGCTGTGTTGAGTGATAGCCGGATTGTTGCTACGTTACATCTGGTGGTTTCTGGTAGGTTGCTACGTAACATCTGGTGGTTTCTGGTAGGTTGCTACGTAACATCTGGTGGTTTCTGGGAGGTTTCTACGTAACATCTGGAGGTTCCTGGGAGGTTGCTACGTAACATTTGATGGCGGGGGTGCTACCTTTGATGGCATCTGGAAAGGTGCTACGCAACATCTGGTGGCTTCTGGTAGGTTGGTACGTAACATCTGGTGGCTTCTGGTAGGTTGGTACGTAACATCGGTGGTTTCAGGAAGGTTGGCACGTAACATCCGGTGGCTTCTGGGAGGTTGCTACGTAACATCTGGTGGTTTCTGGGAGTTTACTACGTAACATCTGGTGGTTTCTGGGTTGCTACGTTACATCTAGTGGTTTCTGGGAGGTTGCTACTTAACATCTGGAGGTTCCTACGTAACATTTGATGGCTCCTTGGGGGGTGCTACCTATGATGGCATCTGGAAAGGTGCTACGTAACATCTGGTGGTTCCTGGGGCAGTGCTACGTAACAGTTGGTGGCTTCTGGTGGGTTGTGGCAGAGTACTTAGGTACAAGCCTGGCACGGTGGCTCTACGGAATCTGCAAAGCTACTGAAGCCGGCAGTGAGGCAGATGGTTCATGTTTATTCGGGTTTATTGATCACTAAAGTCAATGGGGTAGAGAGGACAGGTTCAGCCATGCCTCTGGAGAATAGCAATTACAGAGACAACTTTAGCGAGTTTGTAGTGAAATTTACGAGTTGTGTTGAGTGAGCCAGTGAGGCTTCAGCTACGAATCATGTTGGGTCTACAGGGTCATCTCGGCGAGGAACTTGAAGCAGATAACAAACGATGAAGGGAATCGTCAGTGAACTGAAGGCTGAAGTACTTAGGTGATGCTGGATCGCTAAGCGGATAAAGTGTCAGGCACTTGCCATAAGCTGAGGATAGTAGGAGATGTGTAGAAGATGCAGGACGAGATTGAGCCACATCTGAATGACGGGGTGCGATGAAATGCTGCAGAGATTATCTGTAGAGGGATCTGCTTGACCCACTTACATATGAAGGTATGTACACTAAGGAGATGGAGACTAATGGGAGGACATAATATCCAGCACATTATGCCCCGTCGTACGATTAGAGCGAATATGCTTACAAATATGTAGATGGTGACATGTCCGACCGGTTGTACCTAGCAGGGCCCCAGCAACCTGGACGTCAGAGGGGCATATATCACTGACGGTGTTGTGTGTTGTAGCGATAACTGGAAGGTGACAGTCGAGGGAGAGCATATTAATCTGGTGTGGCCACTTAGCACCAAGGGGACGACGCCATGTTGCTACACCCCCACACTATCTATACACTAAGCTCTTTCCCTCCCTTCCTCTCTCTCTCTCTCTCCTTAGTGAATACTGAAGCTCAGAAATTTTTGACCCACCCGATACTGACACTTTCTTGAGATATTTTCTGACGTTCAGTTAAAGATCGTGCTGTTAAGAAGCATAAGTTTATCCTTAATTCTCACATCGGTCGCCCCTGGCATGGCAACAGCTTCAAACTGAGGCAGAACTAAGGTGGTAGTGTGATAACCTCCCCAGCCCGGGATGAAATGCGGTACTCCCTACCACCGACCCAAGTGATGCACAGTGAAGGGTGTACAGGTGGCCAGGTATGGTGGCGGACGTGTACATGTGAGGAGGCAGGAGGCGACCTGCTCTGCCCCACCAACCTTACCAGCGACAGTAAACAAGCAATGGGAATTAAGTTACTATAGAGAATGTTGATAAAGGAGGGCAAAAACTGGTCTTCGCCAGGGTGTGTGGCACCAGCCCCTACAGCCACGCACACTCACACACACTCACCTTGGCTCCTGCCTCCTCCAGAAATCTATCATTTACTTCGCTGTTCTCAATTTCGTCCTAGAACTTTAATATCGTTTTTATTTGTATTGACCGTTAGCAATAATGTTACACGGAAGAACCGAGGTGCAGTGTTCACTGGCATTGGTCTGGTAGACGCCAGAAACCGTCTACCTGGGCAGAGGTGGCCGGCCTGGTAGTGGGGTGGTGGACCCCGACGCTGACGTTCACTACACACTGTAATTATTTAACTTTTTTCTTTATCATGTACAATGGATGACTCTACTTCCCCTTCGACGTATCAAGAATCAAAAGCATTACATTGCTTCACTGAACTTCTGCATTCATGATCTCTGCCATGGGAATCGCTGCTTGTGCATATTTACGTCTCCTCTCAAGAATCACAAATGTGATCCTACGCTTCTTCGGCCAACCTTACCCAGTGTGTGTGTCTTCAGCGGTCATCCGTGTGCCTGATATCTGCCACCACCATAGAACCGTCGCTTGTTCACGCTGGAACGAAATGGAGTATTGGATCTTGTTCCCGGGTATTAGAACCACGTACCTTTTGTTCTTTTTCTGATAACCTCTACTAATGTTTTGCCTGGCAAAGGCGGATTCCAATGTGTAATTGGGAATTATACTTTTATCTCATAAAGAACGCTACCGGGACGTATTTCGTGCGCATAATTGCAGGTTTTCGAATTATTTTTTTTTTTTTTTGTAAAAAAAAAAGAATCTGTTAATGACATACATTTTTGTATGATGACGTTACACACGTTCTGGCCGGTTTAACGAAGGGGTAGTACAAGAGAGAGAGAGAGAGAGAGAGAGAGAGAGAGAGAGAGAGAGAGAGAGAGAGAGAGAGAGAAGAACTAACGGTGAGATTATACCAGAACGCAGAGCTAGCGCGTAGTGCTCACCACACGCCTTGCTCGTAGAGTCAAAACTGCTTCTCTCCAGCACTATGCTCAATCGTTGGAGGTGTTGAGTTTATCTGGGAATGACTTCAGTTATCCGTCAATTTTTCTCTTAAACATTTCTGCCGCTTTTCCATTCATGTTCTTTATGACTCCTGGCAGTACAGTCAACAGTCTTATCTTTTCTTACAAAGTTCTCGTATATATTTTGTCTGATATCTTTTTGCTATACTCTATATATATAGTATTCTCGCAGGCGTAACAACTCTTGATTTTTCGTTGCGATCATCTTCTCTTTAAGTCTTTAGATGAAAATCTCTCAGCGTCACATGGCTTAATTTCTTTACTACGAGAACATCTGCTCTTGGGTCGCACATCCTTTGAAATACATGAAAATTATGAAACGAGAGGATTCACTGGTCCTCCTTCCCTGCAAAGACAAATAGCATCTCGTCTCTCTTTCTTTCTCTGCTGAATGTTTCCCATTGTTGAGATGGTTTGCATCGTCGAGCTGAAAGGCTTTCCTCATTTCAGTCTAGAATTCTTCGTTCAATTCAGTTTTGCGCGTGTAAGTGCAAGTTTGACTTTATGGAGATCACCAAAACACACACACACACACACACACACACACAGACACACACACACATATATATACCATAGGTTATTGTTGCGGGAATGGAAGCATTTATCCCTCATCCTCTAAGACAACCTCTTCTGCCTATCCATGGTTCAAATGTTCCTATTCTGAGGCCATTTAGGCAAGGGACCAGCCTTATTAATGGCTCGGAGAAAGTCTCCTTCTTCCGACTTCCAGTCAACATTTATCACTGCCCATAATCATTGCAAGTGAATTGTCCGCGAGGCAAAGCATTCCTTTCTTCAAAGGAATTGCGATTACCTCTCCTTTTCTTCCATTGATAGGTCTTCCTAGTCTTTGCCTAAGGGTATCGCTAACAACTTACGCTCTGACTGTACTATAGCTGTCTCTCCCGTAGACATACCAGCTCTCTATGGCTCTCGTTTCTCCTCTAACTCTACCTTCGATGACCGTAACAGTCCTTCACCTTCTGATGTTCCTCTTACTCATCCTGTGCCCCTCCCCGTAATGTTTTCGAACTGTCAGAAAAGCGCTTCTCTCTCTCTCTCTCTCTCTCTCTCTCTCTCTCTCTCTCTCTCTCTCTCTCTCTGGACACAAGCAAAGCTTATGGACCTAATGGCATACATCCCCGTGTACCTGAAAGAGTATGCCTCTGAACTTGCACCTGTGCTTGCTCGTCCGTTCTGTTTCTCTATAAAAAGAAATGAAGGAAGTCGAAAGGTAAACGTTCCGACCTCTCTAACTATCCTCCTGTTGCTTTGACATCTACTATTTCCAAAGACTTTGAATCCTTCCTCATATCTCTTGTCCTCAGATATCTTAAATCTCAGTCTTCTCTCTGAGTACCATTGTGGCGTCCGTAAGGTGATATCCGCTGGTGATATTCTTTTCTTTCCTACTAATGTCTGGTCATCATCCCTGAAAGATTTTAGGGAGTCCTATGTAGTTGCCGTTAATATAATCAAAGCTTTTGACAGGGTTTGGCATTAGGGACTCATCTCTAAGCTCCCCTCTTTTGGCCTCCCTAATTCATTTTGCTCCTTCTTATCTAGCGTCCTCTCTGGCCGATCTGTCTCTGTGGTTGTTGATAGATCAGCCTCTCCCTTTTTCTCCATCAACAACAGTGTCATTCAAGGTTCTGTCCTGTCCTATACACCTTTCCTCCACTTTATAAAGGATTTCCTTTCTTCTGCAAGTAACCCAGTACACTCATACACTGACGACTCAACACTGTATTTCTCCACATCCTTCAATTCTGCTCCTGCTCTCACTCCATCTGCATCTCGTTCGACTCAACTTCCTCAGTAAACTCAGACTTGGGCAGGATGTCTCACTGCAGTAGCCAACATCTGATGAAGCTTAATACCTCCGAGGCCCAACTTCTACCCATCTCGCTATCGACAATTCCTACAGCTTTCCTCTTTCTTTTGATCGTTCCACCTCTTGACTCAGTGAATATGCATGATATATCGTAACATTCACACTATCTTGGAGACCTACACATCACGGAAATAGCTGAGTCTGCATACAGGAAGCCTGGAATCCCGTTTAGATGTCGAAATTTCTTTTCCTCCGAAAAGTTACTCCGTTTATACAAAGGATTGATCTATCACTATATGGAGTATCGGTCACGCATCTGAGGGAGTTCTTTCCCTGTCTGAGTCGCAGGTGGTCAGACTTATTAACTGTCTCAGACTAACTTCTAAACTTGACCCGTTAACTACGTTCCAATGTTGGTTAATTTTTTTTTTCTCTTTGGTTTTTGCCCTCGAGAGCTGGTTGCTTGTGTGCCCCAACCACTAGGTAGACCACACAATACTTGGCAAGCTGCTGCGTTGCATGATTACTGTGTTGCTGTTGGCAACTCAAGGGTGGGCCCTCTTGATAACTGTTTCTTTCCCTGCACCTCGAAGTCTTGGAACTTTCTACCCACTCATTTCTTTACCATTAACTGTGACCTGGTAATTTAAAAGAAAGATTTTCACCTCCAAAATTCATAAATACTTTTCCTCGTCTCTTTTTTTTTTATCTCCTTTTCATTAACCTCCTCTCTTACCCCTTCAGTAACTTCATTATATTTAGATTAAGTCCTGGACTTGACGTGGACTTCTGTCCGTGACTGGAGCCTCCAGCGTAAAAGGAATCCATGCTTGGAAGGCGGACTATCTCTCAGACAGGAGACAATGTGTGGTATTGGATGAGGAAGCGTCCGATACAGTTCTCACGCTTGGGCCCCTTGCCTCTCATTATCTCTGTCAGTGAACAGTAGACAGGACTTGCCTCACCCACGACTGACTCTCCCGGGGTGATCATCCAGCGCCCTCTTGTGCTCAGTGTGGAGGTGGGAGTGAAAAGGTCATCATAATCCTTGATCAGTTTGATAAGAGATTACTTATCTTAAAGTATATTAAGAAATAGATAAAACCAAAAAAAAAAAAGCAAGACAATGTTTGATTAATGTTTTCCTTAAGCAACCCTTCCCAAACTACCTTCCCATATCTACCTTTCCGTAACGATCCTTCCCTAACCATCCTCCATAACTAACCTTAACTAGCCACCCTCCCCTATCCCCGACCCCCCCCCCCCCCTTCCTTAACAATCTTTCCTTAGCCACTCACCGAGTTGCTCTTCCCTAACCAACTTTCCCAAACAGCCCTTCCCTAACTACCTTGTCCTAACAACCTTTCCCTAACAGGCTTACCTTAACCATCCTTAACCTTACAGTCTCACTTAACAACCTTTCCTAATCACCCTGCTTTATCCACCATTCCCCCAACAACCCTTAAGGCCCTAAACTAAGCCGTACTTCTCTCACCAGCCATTTCTAACCTAACCTTTCCCAAAGCGCCCTACCTTATCACGTTCCTGTGAAAGATCTCATCCAATCTCCCCTAACCACCAACCCCAAGCCTTTCATACCACCCACACGGCCCCATGTTACCTCCAGCTCTCCCCAGTTTTCCACTGTGTCACAACTGTAAACATGTTGTGGATTTCTCCTCCAGTCCACATTCAAAATACGTCCATTGTAAACGACGCAGAAGGCGGGTGTTTTGGTTCTGAGGGCTGGCGGTGCAGTGAGGGCCTCCGGTGTGTTCTCGCATCTGCGATTTGCGCCATGACAGAGTTTCCCTTTAGAAGATTCTCTCCATATGATCCCATTAACATTTTGTCATATAAACTCCTCTTTTTTATGTAGAAGACCTTGCATTTCAGTTCATATTCATGCAAATGAATTCTGCTCGTTCAAAATCATGATTATAGATGATTGTTTCCATCCCAAAATCATGCAGTCTTACACTTAACCATCACCTCCAACCAAGCCACTAGAAAAACACACACGGCAAAGACAGAGAAAGAAATATGATTCA
>JAUUDZ010002881.1:0-11882 GCA_032361705.1 Panulirus versicolor | reverse complement strand
GGTCTGGGGCTCAAGACGAGGGTCTTGGGCTCAAGACGAGTGTCTGGGGCTCAAGACGAGGGTCTGGGGCTCAAGACACGAGGGTCTAGGGCTCAAGACGAGTGTCTGGGGCTCAAGACGAAGGTCTGGGGCTCAAGAGGGGAGACAAGAGATAGGGTTGAGGAGGACGACCTCTTGAGACACACTCAACAAGGAAAGACTTGCATCTATCATTTGCAAAAAAGAAAAAGAAAAAAAAAAACACAAGCAAAGAAAACCAGGTAGACGTTGGACAGGTAACAAACAAACTGGTACACACTCCCCAGGTGTGGGTACCACACCTGGGGAGTGTGGTACCCACCAGAGCCCAGACTGGGCCCGGCTCCTGGCCAACTGCGGGTGTGCGTGCTCTACACAAGACACCCACCACGTAATGGAAAGGAAATAGAAAAGTTCTAACGACTTAGGGAAATGTGGCGAAAATGTCTTGGAAAGGGATGAGGGAGGAGGGGAAGCACTGGGGATGAACAATTCCTGAGAGAGTGTTCAGGACGAACAACTATATTCGCTCATAAGACGCTTGGACGGCGGTGCCATCAGCCACGGTATGCTGTATGGGGGGTGAGGGGTGAGGTCACGCGATACCCCAAATGTAGGTACGTGTCAGGGACGGATCCTACACCCTCATAGGGTGAGTTCCAGGCGTTCCTGGAACGGAGAAGGAGGAGGAAGAGGAGGACTTGGAGGGTCCGGCAGGTGTTCCATAGCCTCCTGGAAGGACGAACCTTTTGCAAGACCTGGATGGGGTTTCAGGGATGTCTGGAAGCTCCCACCCACCCACCACCCACCTCTCAGTCTGCGTCGCACGCTTCGTGTCGCACTCGACGCCATGCGGCACATCGCCACGAGTGCACCTGGACTCCCAAATCCACGAATGTTCTCCTTCCTCGCGCTCCCCCTCCCGCGCCTCGATGACCACGGTGGCTTTGATTCCATGAATATTCTAGTGAGGAAATAAAGGAACACCTGGGGGGGGGGGCTATACGCGCCATCAAACGGCGGTCAACGGAGTTCTCACGGACCAACTCACGCATCTGATGCACGTAACGTAACCTAACCATATCTCGATCATTCTCAGAACTCCCATCAACTAAATGTTGGACAAAGACGTTTACGAACTATGCGCGACTCGAAGTGAGAGTATGCAATCACCCCAGCTTAGTCTCATCATTTGTATGGATACATGAAAGCGCCAAGAAAAATGAAACGAAATGCAACAAGAATGATGCAAGACCTAAAAAGAATGAGGTACAGGGGGAAGATGAGACATAACTACACAAAATTCCACACATCCACAGCAAACATTTTTATTCATTGACATACATCACTAGCTCCTACTTTGCTTTTGAGTTGAATTTGGCTTATGTCTGCATCCCAAGGAAAGGCCTTCCCCAGCATGGAAAATGACGATACAGATTTGTTGGAATATTTAACAACCCCGAGCAAGTCCACCCTCGCGTGGAAGACTGACTTAACGGGATCGGTGAAGTATGAGCTTCTTGCTCCAAGAAATGACAACATACAGATGCCCTTGCATGTCTTCCCTACCACAGAAAATCGAGTATAATGAGATGACGCGTCCCTAATGGCACAGAGAATAAATGTCTCGGCATGTCCTCTCCTGCACAGCGAATACATTATGACCTGCTCTAAGTTATCAGTGCATGTCTTTCCAGGCACAGAGAATCATGTAATGCCAGTGGAAAGAGACAGAGTATATCCTTATCATGAACAGCGAAGTCTCATGAACCAATGAGCAATGTCCTCCTTATCATGAAGATTTGTCTTTTGAAGCAATATGAGAGAACAGACATATCCTCACAGAAAGTAAAATACGATGAGGTGGAGAGCTTTGTCTCCCTCTTCGTGGAGAATGAGGTATCATGACACCCAGTGATAAGCCCTCCTCTACACAAACAATGGAGATCATAAGTTACTATGATACAGCTGAAGAATGTCCTAAATCGCTAGATTAAGTCATCGTATACGTGGTGTGAGGAGCGTCCCAAAGAGCAAGAATGGCTCCCCTCTCGCCTGGCAAATAAACTGACAGCGTCACTGTGCATGTCCTCCCGTGCCTTGGAAGCCGATTCTCCTCAACTGTTCATATATATCTCCACCCGCCCTTATGGAATGAACAATTCCAGGTCACTCGAGCATATTCGCACGAAAGAATGTAATATACTGATCCACGGACGCATACTTCCCTCTGCATAGAAACATTACTTTTCAAACTCGCTAAAATGTCTCTTCATTCACGTGCAGGATGGAAACTCCCGGTAGCAGCATTAAGTCATGTCCTCCCAGCCGGCTCTCATGTCTCCTCCCCCCAGACCATAAATGGATTTTCCTCGTTATTCATAACGAATCCTCGTTGTAACCGAATGGACTGCACTGAGTCACTGCCACATGATGTTCCTCGCTTGAAGAGCAGACTGTCTGAAATCAATGGAACAATAACTTGTTCTTTGTAGAAGATGTAGTAGTTTACGACACGCACGAACGATGGAAAACGAACCGAGTATATCTGTTATGCGTCTACCTCAGTGCGAGATGCGGATTACTTTGACCTGCTCTGACTTTTTGTCCCTCATGATGAAACACTGCTTCCCCCAGGCGACGTACTGTACAGCGTCCTCCTCAGGCAGGGTAAGGACTGCGATGAGTTGCCATATTGGGTAATACCCTACCAGAAAAATGACGTAATCCTCCTCGTGAAGAATAGAATACTTCAAATCACTGATGGATGACAACATCCCAGGTATAGGATGAGTCATGTCACTGTGTGCCTCCCAGTGTGGAGAACAGAGTGTCAAGATGACGCATCTTTCCCTCACCAAAAAGTACCCCCAAACCCAGACCTTCATGTCGAGATCGAACAATCCTAATTTACAGTAATATTTCCCTCTGAGTCATGACAGTTTCTTAGTTACCGAGATGTGTCTTGCCTCACATGAACTACCATACTGTCCCTAGAATGGTCTATCCTAATTCACTGGGGTCAGTTCCGCCCTAAGAAGAAAATGGAATGTCCTGCCTGCGTCAGTCAGCAATCTCTCCACCGCTTGGAAAATGGACTGTCCTCAGTTTCTCTCAGAGACGCCTTCCCTCCTTCGGGAGAATAATGAACGGCGTTCGTTCGTTTATATTCTTAACCGAAACCACAATGTTTATATTCTTAACAGGAGCCGCAGTATATAGACCTTTACCAACCTTCTACCTCGGATATGATCCTCTTATTTATGACTATTCTACTTTCCTTTCGCACTCTTATCTAAATGGCATCCGCCCGCTGCTGAACCTAAAAAGTCTGCGAAGTGCTTCCTCTTCACCTTCAAGGGGATAAGGCATCAGCATACTGTATCCCTTGATCCACAGTCTACTACTAGCTTGATCAACTCACCCGCCCTGAGTGTGAGTGGTATATCATCCCTGCTTGGAGCGCGGACCATTAAAAAATCACTATGATATTCCCTCCTTCACTCGATTCTGAGAATGGTCTGTCCTGAACCAGGATGACATGCCCCTCCATTGCTTGGCCAAGTGACTCTTTTGAATCAACGTGACATACCCTCCCTTGGTAGGGTCCTAGCTCTTGTTTCCCAACTCTTCCAGAGCTCTTGTGTGTCAGGGCAGATATTAGATCCGTGGCACTTTACAAGGATTTATCAAAGTTATCTTATCTCATAGAAATCTACATATGCGGTAAGGGTCCTAATTCGTGAAATTCATCGGCAGTGCCCAGTGTTTCCTGATGTCAAAAGAATAATTGTAACTTGTTTTGAGAAAGCCTTAGTTCTGAAGGTATAACCAGAGCTGAAGCTATTTCAGTTAAGGTCTGAAGCTTTGGTTTCGGTCTGTAACGATTATGGAAGGATTCTCAACTAAGCTCTCTGGCTACACAGGACAGCCCCTTTCTCAGAGAGAGAGAAGGTGTAGCATGAAACTCTGAGAATATCTGTTCCCATACTTTACTTCAGTTTGAACCAAAACTGCCTATTCTTGGAGTGAGGGACGCTGCTCAGTGCCTGCACAGCACCGTCCTTCAAAAGGACTTAAGCATAAACTTTCCTTCTTGGTTTGTTGATATCATGAAAATTATTGGTAAGTAGAGAGTAAGAGTGACAATTGTATTCGCTTTCTCTTAGATCTATTCCCTTAAATTTGTTAATTGTACACCACATTTATGCAGGGTCCTTGCTGAAAACGAACATAGTTCTGTATATTACTTATATCACTTTCTTAATACAGGACAGCAATCTAAAGACAATGAAACGTTAAATAATATTTGGCTGTAAAACAAATGGTTTATACAGATCGGAAAATTTTTGAAATTGTCCACATATAGAAAAACTTATCTCCTACTTGCATGTGGAATCCCTTCTCATATTGCACCAAAGTTCATGCAAAGCATTACATAAAGAACGTTCATGCAAAGTATTTCATATTATCAAGAACGTTCATGCAAAGTATTACATACTATCAAGAACGTTCATGCAAAGTATTACACTTTAGTTCAGTATGTCATGACATATCCCCCAATGCCACCAGTCGCGAGTCACTGTAACTGCTGGAAGAATAGAGAGTCCTAAATAAGCGTTACACATCCTCCCTACCATGGAAATATGGACCGCTCTGAGTCCAGTATGACACACCTTCCCCTACTTGGGAGAAAGTATTGCTCTTTCTCGGAGCGACGCATCCTCACCCCCCCACCCGAGTAAATGGACTGCACCGAGTCGGTGTGACATAACCTTCCCCATTGGGAAGAATGGACCACCCTAAGCCAGTGTGACATGCCCTCCTTATTGTGGGAAAGGACCATCTTAAGCCAGTGTGACACGCCCTCCCCCCGCTAGGAAGGGGGAGTGGAGGGGGGGGAGAGGATGGACGCTACGGAGCCAGTATGACATGTCCTCCCCCACTGGGGTAATGGACCGTCCTGGTGTTGCAGCTCCACATACATTATCAGACATGAGCGGAGTAAAAGGATGCGCCAGTAATTCCCACGTCAGCCATTTCTTTTTTATCATCGGGAATTTTTTTCTAAATGAGGAATATAAATTAGGCGGCCGAGACGACCGTCAGAAATACAGCAAGGAAAGAGGGGGGCAAAAATGGGAATCTTTTGTTACAATTTTCCTTCTTTCCCCAATATCACTGTCTGTGTGAACGTTTTCACAGTATACTGTAGAGTAGCGAGGTTTTCCCCGTACAAATAATATGATCACAAAATATTTTCATTTCATTTTTTCCCTAAAAGAAATCCATATTCTTAACTCGCTGAACACGATGGTATGCCCCGTGAACACGTTTGTACAAGCCTCTGTATGATGGCCTGGCTTTTTGACTTTGCCGTCAGTGAGAATAAGAGAAGGTTGATTGGGTGGTAATTTGGCAGTGTGTCAAGATCATGATTTCAATCAACTTATCTAATCTCTGTTCAAGTTACGTAAGTAATGCCACTTGTTAACCATGTTTGCCCTGAAATTACTCTAACCATGTTTGCCCTGAAATTACTCTAACCATGTTTGCCCTGAAATTACTCTTGATTCATCAAATCTTTATCGACCAACATCTAATGAAACGTAATACGTTTGGATTCCAACTCAATCAAATCTAACATAATTAAACGAAGCCTAACCAAACCAAGCCTAATCAAACCTATAACTATAATCTCAACCTTACCAAAAACAAATCCATAAACCAATGACAGTATCCCAATCTAAACTAATCACCTCTTTAAGAGTTAATCCTAATTTGAGAACCCACTAATCACACTTAAGGCAATCATAGAAATACATTCATAGTGTAACCAGACCGAAAGTAATAAAGAATTACTCCTAAGGTAATTAATGACAATTAATGTAAGTGAACCTGACCAAACGTAACCGCAACCAAATTCAAGCCAACCAACTGAAGTCCAATCGCGTTCAGGCTGAATAAACCCGAAACTTCAACACTTTCAGATGAATGAAGCAGACGTCATATATTCCAGCTTCGGGGAGTGCTTGGTGAAACTGTATTCACCAAATCATCCCATCTCTACGCTTCTCTTAAAGTAGGTATATGAATTCTATGGTCAATGTCTTTACACACGGTGCGTCTGTATGTATAGCTTGTCTTGTGCAACTAAGAAAAAATCAATGTTTTCTCACACGGTTACAACAGGACGTGAAGATCCGTCTGTTCCGTAATGAACGCCAACTCACTGTGGTCTTCCGTTTCGTTTCCAGCATTACCAGATGAAGAATATTAAACTTTTCATTATCAGTACACATTGCGTAAAGGTCTGTGTGTGTGTGTGTGTGTGTGAAACAGGATTTTGATCTTTAAGTTTCGTGATATCGCAACGAGAGTTTTTTATAAATTTCATTTGGCTCTGCTCCATATATGCTGAAATAAGTCTTTGATAGCCATAGTTTTCTAACAAGTACTTCCTAGATGTATGTTGGCCCTGCATGTGTGGAACAGCATCCAATGACTTTATTTCCCTCTGGGCAATGTCTGCGACAGACCCAGATGGCCCCTTGACAAGCCTTCTCCAACCTAACACGATACGTAAACGTAGTGCATACTCACACTTCCTGCTACGCAGTTTCCCCTTGCGTAGTAACCTGTCCCTTGAGTAATCTGATATGCCAGTGATAATGGATAATACCCCTACTGCCTTTCCTCCCCGTCACTTCATTACACATATGGGGGCTCTATAGAACCTCGCTAACGTCTTATCTTCATGTTTATGAGAAAGTAACCGACTTGAGACTGTGCCCACAATACGTTGTAACGTACCTACATATAATCAAAGTTTATCAGTACGAATTTCCTTCAACTATTCATCGGTATTTCGTATGACGAATCACGTCTATGATACATACTCATCGAGGATGATGAACAGAAGGAGACTGAAGTTTTACAAACATCACCTAATGACACACAGGTCCACTAGTGTATACTGTCAGCACATCTCAAGAATATACGAACGTAGATCTCTCTATGTTATCCCCAGTGTCTTAGACGGTGTTCATGCATTTACAGTGAGATACAGTGGCTTTCTTGTTATAAGTAAAGCCGAGAATATAATTCTTGGTCTACTTTTTTCGTAATCATATTCATGTGTGTCTTGATGTTGGAAATACCTTGATGTCTTCGGTGGTTTGTGTGTGGCGTCTTAAATATACGACCCTCAATGACGTACGGCACCAGAGGGTCATGATTCATGACCTATTTGGCACGTCCTGGCCCATGGCTTAACAGGTCACGCTTCAATACCCATGAGATGAAGGGTCTCGCTTTATAAAGACCCATGGCGTTAACAGTGAGACTTCAACTTTACAGCTTTATAGCCCATGGCGTGAAGAGTGAGACTTCAGCTTTTAAAGCTTTATGAACCATGGCGTGAGCATAGACTTCAGTCGAGAGTTAGACTTCAGCTTAAGAGCTTTATGATCCACGGTATAAACAGCGAGACTACAGCTGTTTGACCCATGGCGTGGAAAGCGAAAACTTTACAGCTTTATGACCCATGATGTGGAGAGTGAGCCTTCATCATCCAGAGTGAAGCGGCAGGTCAGGCCTCAGTCCAGAGCATGGGAAGTCACAGCAGCAGCTGCTGATCTAATGCCCGGGAGATCGTATGTCATAACCCGCAACATGACTAGTCACTCCTCACGACCTACAGCACGGAAGTCTACGTCGCATGACTCATGACGGGCAAGATCACCCTTCATGACCTACCGTGAGGAAAGTCATGCTTCATGAAACACCACTCAAAAGGTGCCATGACCTATGGCACAGAGTCATGTTTGCAAAGAAATGCAAACAACAACAGAACCATGGTTTTTTTACAACCTCTTTTTAATAGGAGAAAATGAGGAACATCGAGTGGATAAGCACATGTACGATTAAGGAGCAATGCTCGTAAACTTTTAACAAAGACGAAAATAACATAAGTCTTGGCCTAGGAAGACTATTATCTATCAAGCCTATTCTCAATCGAGTTTTACGCTGTTGCTGTCAACCATAGCGAAAAAGTACTTTGTCGCATTCGAAGTCAAACGCTTAGCAATGAGTTCGTATCCATTACTACGGGTGAAGACAGATTGCATTTGTTCTTAAGATCCTGCTTGGATCAAGTCTGTCGAACCTTGAGTACTTTTAAAACCCCTCTCTAAAATCATGTCTTAACCATCTCTTGTTTAGGGTTAATATCATACGGTCGTCACCATCCATCTCGTGGAATTCGTTACTCAGTGGTGGAATCGTGTTGTAAAGGTGACCGGTGCACTGTATCCTATCTGCCTGTATCTAAGTATGGTGACCAAAATCCAACACAATGTTCTTGCTGAGAGCCTATCATTTCACTAAAGAAAATTGGGACAGCTTTTTTTCAGACGCATTCGAAATGTTCCACTTACAAAACCCGCGTTTTTTTTCAGTATTCCCTCTACTTTGGAGAGTAATACACCTAACTTTTACCTTATTTCAGATATGCATCTCAGTAGAATTAACAGAACCGAGTCTTTTTATTTTACTATGTATATATCGCTATACAAATCAATCTAATACTTGCAAACCCAATCTGTTAATAAAAGCCAGCTAAAGGATGTAAGTATCCAGAGAATGTTGTGGCTTCAGTTTAGAGTATTGTGTCGTCCGAGAAATTTACAATTTTAGAACATAGTCTATCATCAGAGTTATCAATATACGACAGACAGAAAATGGGCCCAAAGACTGATCCCTGCAGCACTCCACTTGTTATGTCAAATCATTCAGACGTTTGACCACTGATCATTATTCCTTACCATCGTGCAGCAAATTTCTGAGTCTTCAAAGCACGACAGTGTCTATTTATACCAGGTGAACACTTAGGCTATTCTTCCATGTGGGAAGATCCTTTTATTCTAAGCCAAAACATATGACCTATGCCGCTCTCACTTCATGGAACATGGCACGGACGGTCAAACTTCGTGACCTAAAGTAGAGGTCATACTTCACAACTCATGGCACGAAAGGTCACTGTTTATGAGCTATGGCATGGTAGGCCTTAAGAATAAGTAGTAACAAAATATAACTCCCAAATCCAAATAGAACAAAGTACGTGTAATACTGGTAGAGTAGTGTAAAACTCGTGTTGCCAAAAGTAGACTTTGCTAGCTTTATCTTTTATCACAATTTTCCACGGGACTGATCTAATCCAAATAAATGAAATTTCCGAACGCAATATTCAGTTATCTAGGGATCACCAGACTGGCTATATTACAGAAGGTAACACATCACGAGATATGGAATGGAAGGTCATGCTTCATCACTTACAGCACGACAGGTTACGCTTCATGACATATGGCAAAGAAGGGCACACTCCATGACCAATGGCAAGGCAGGATACGCTTCACGACCCATGGAATGAAAAGTTACGTTTCATGAACTATGACACAGAAGCATACACTTCATTATTCATGGTAAGGAAGGACCAGCTTCATTACCAAAAGGACGGAGGGTTTACGTTGTTATGACCTATAGCTGAGAGAACCAGGATTCACGACATAAAAAGTCACTTCCTTCCACCTTTTTTTTCAGAGAGAGAGAGACTTTTAAAAATGAACTTAGAACGATGGCTATCAGGTGCTAACAACACACTAACAACAGCAACAAGGTAGTTAACGTACTGAAGACCTTCCACATATTCTTTCTATCAACCGTATCACACATGCTTTCTCCTGATCCATAAATGCAACTTACAAATCCTTCCGTTTCTCTAAACATGTTTCACCATTCTTTAACGCAAACACCTGATAATATTCGAGTGATGAAACAGCGTTGTTACGAAAGCAAGTCGTGTACAAACATCTATTTGCGACAACAGTACCGTGGTACTACAGAAATTACCGGAGGAGTATCCAGTACTTCTGAAGCGAGGTGGACGAAAGCACTTCTCTCCCAGGTCGAACTGACCCGCTAAGTTAACTGGCTGGTGCAGAGTCAGCCTGGCTTAGGTTGGGCTTCGTTGGGTTAGGTTGCGTGGACTGTAACATAATCTACCGTACAATTAACCTACGGATTATAGCAAGGTGTGTCGGGTAATGCCATTGAAACGCTTCTACTATCCCTGCCACCCCCATTACCGTTCGTCTTGTTAATCCCCCATAAATTCAGCCGCTAATTTGGCCAACCGACTCGCACGTCCCGGCGTCAGATTTTTTAATACCCGAACCTCCATGACACCTTGTAATTCGGGGCAGAGTGATGTGACGTCATGAGTGATTTTGCCCCTACAGCTGAGACGTGATAAGGGAGAGTATCCTGCGCTGCGTCCTTTTAAGAAAATTAGTTCCATTAAACTTAGATATCGACGGTCCCATGACCTTTGATCATGCCATGCCGGAGGTTAGGAGGACCAGAGAGAGAGAGAGAGAGAGAGAGAGAGAGAGAGAGAGAGAGAGAGAGAGATCACACAAACCTTTCAGTCCCTCTGACGTAACCAGTCCTAATATCACTGCATACAAAGCGGCCGGAGGGAAATCAAAGTAGATGGCGCTTTCCTCTCCTAACACTTAACTCCAGCAAACCTGCAGACATGATGGAGAAGCTTACAAAGGTCATTTTCTAAAAGAGATTAGAACCTGGCAACTACGCAACTCTACGCTGTTTACATTGTAACTTTTCTAAATCCTCGACCAAGCGTGGAGACTAAACCTGCACTACATAGTATGTCTTACCCAACTTTTGTGTAGAAGTGTTACAACTGCCTTATTTTCATACGTAATCTTTATCCCAATAAATCATATTACATTTATCATTTCGGGAACTTTTACACATTGCTATGGTGGCTTAAAGATATTTGTTCCTTTGATGCCTACATCTCTCTTCTTTGAAGATTCTGCAGTTCCAACTCTTCACGCAATGAACAAATTTGGTATTACTGTAACGCCCACTCTCTCTTGGAAATCAAAGTTACAGAAACAGCTACGTCTACCTCTAAGAAAACGAGTTCTGTTCATATGACAATTTCTTTTCTTCTGAACAGTTGCTGCGTTTATGTAGAGGATTGATCCGTCCTCATATGGAGTACTGCTCTTACATCCGCATCCTTACTTAACAGAGTGGAATCGAAAACGGTCTGACTTATGATAAACTGTCCCAGGTTAAGTTTAAAACTTGACCCAGTTGCTCTACGCCATAATGTTGGTTCACTTTCCCTCTTCTATAGGTATTAATGTGGTGTTTGCTCCCAAGAGCTGGCTGCTTGTGTGCCCCCACTACTGGCTAGACCACATAATACTCGGCAAGTTGCAGTATCACTCTACATTTAAATCAAAGACCAATCACCCTTGATATGGACTTTTGTCAGTGACTGTAGCCTCCAACGTGTTTGTGTATATATGTTAATACACTGTTAAACAATAATGCGCATATAACATTCAGTAACATGGTTTTTTCAAGTTTTCTCATCACACATTTTACTTCATTAAATATCTATTTTTAATTTATTCTTGAAATACATGACACTTCGGGCATACAAACACTATCCAACTTCATGCAAATTGCTTATAAATGATAAAATGATATGTAGAGCAAAACAGATATGAATCACATTTTGAAATGTTACAAATAAGAGCGGTAACGTAGGTGATATGCTGATCGGTGGCCCGTGTTCCTTTGGAGTTCAGGCATGGTCGTGTGGTCGGTATGGGTCGAATTCGTCGAGTCAACTGTTGGGAGGTTTGCCCGAGGTCTCCGCACCTGGGAAAGTCCAGTAGTGGCTGTGGTTAGGGAGCTGTGGTTTGTGTAATATATGTAACAGATAGAAAATGGCTGTGACTGGAAGCGACCTTTCTTCGTCT
>JAUUDZ010002870.1:0-11883 GCA_032361705.1 Panulirus versicolor | reverse complement strand
AGAGGTCATCAGCATTAATGATGGTAATCTATCAAGAACATAGCACTACTATAGCTTATATGTCCTCTTGCCAGATGTGAGGTCAAAAAAAGGACTGAGCTGTAAACTTGTACCTTACTTCCCGGGAAAAGATGGGATTAGGTAATAACCACCCGTCTTGAAATCAAGCTTTCCCTTTCACAAGATTTCTGTTGAAAATATATTTATTTGTATCGACTTTCCTTGCATATGTTATACCAAAATCACAATAATTGCTTATTGATTTCTATCTACATAAAAAATGGCTCGAGAATCCAAGAACTAGGTTGACATGCTTATGTATGTATGTAAATATTAAAGCGAACATTGCAAGAGACAAACAATGACATATAACGAATTGGGCAATTTGGCAGTAAAAACTTTCTCTTGACACTGTACAAACCGCTATTCAGAACTCTTATACCTAACACGCACATTGCCTTTATTCCATATATAAGCCGAATATAAATAATCTTTTTTCTTTATGCATAAAGTTTGATATCGAAACATACACAGGAGTTTATCGATTATCAATGTTAAATAGATGATACTGAATAATAGAAACTGACACAATCTCCAAACTGCGCAAGAGCTTGCGCATGCGTATTTAAAATTACTAACCGTCATGTCTATTTGACTAATTTCCGTGAATTTTTAAATTCACTCTAAACAATATAAAAAAAGAACCATGCTTATGTACTTACTACATTTTCACATTTTCTTCAATTATTGAATCATACAAATTTCTTTGGTTAAACGACAACCAAAACACATCTATCCCACTCCCTAACGTATTTTTTATTCAGTCACTGATGTCGAAATCTTCCAAGTTAACCAAATGTTCCTGTTAACCCTTCGAAGTTATCGATCACACCGCTTCTTTATGTATAAAATTTGATATGGAATCCTGTGCAGGAGTTTATTGAAAACCAATATTGAATAAGTAATACTGAATATTGGAAGGAGACATGATTTCCAAACTGCGCAAGAGCTTTTGCATGAGCATTCAAAATTACTAATCTCCTTGGCAATATGATGACTAGAAACTAATCATATAGATTTAAATGAAAACCACTTTGAAAGATATAATCCTGCTTATTTGAATTTAAACATTTTCTTATTTCCTTAAATCGTGGATGATACTCATTTCTTGGGTTGAATAGCAAGAATATTCAATCACCCCTCCGAACTATTCACATGCAACTACCCAACCCTTCTGAGGTATGAAACGCACTACTACTAACCCTTTGGATGATGAAATCCACAGTAGGCATCCATTTGAAGTAATGAAACCTACTGCAAACAACCCTTAGGTCTTGTTACCCTAACCCTGTAAATCCTAAAAAGTGTCCTAATAACTCCTAAAAACCGTTCCAAGGCGTCATTCTTCTGTATCTTTTCGTGTCTTCATCTCACTTCTAAAGCACACTTTCGGAATACATATACCACTGCAAAAAGACTTTCAAAATAAGTCCAATCCATGGCTACTTACCTTCCTACTTGTTCTTCTACTGTTTCAAATCTTTCCAGATTGTCTATCAAATGTCCTTAACCCTTTCCAACTCTCTCTCAAATGTGCAATTGCTACAATTTGACCATATACAATTGCACTGATATTATTGCAAGAAAGATCATCCTAACTGTAGTGCAAAGATTTAATTTTTCATGGCTACTTTTCTAATGCACAATCGAAAATTTATGAGAAGCTGCACGAGTCACAACAAAGCTTCATATTGTAACTTCCTCTGTCATCTTCTCTATGTCTTGTTCGTATAATAATATGAAAGTTTCTTTTCTAACTTTCACTCCTTCAGAAGAATGACCAACATTTACCAAGAATTCACAAATTACTCAGAGGATTCTTATCGAAAAACATTGCTCTCTTTATGTATAAAACTTGATTTGGAATCTTATAGAGGAATTTATTGAAAACCAATATTGAATAAATAACACTGAATATTGGAAGGAGACATCATATTAAAACCTGCACAAGAGCTTGCGAATGCGCATTCAAAATTATAACCTCCTTGACCACATGATGACTAGAAACTTAACATATAAATTCAAACTATGCCATTTTGAAAGATATAATCCTGCTTACTCACACACTACACTTTCATATTTTTTCAAATCGTGAATCATCCAAAATTCTTGGTTTAAAAAACAAAAATATTCAATCCCTGATAGCATCCCTCAAGATTTATTCATATACTGCTGTCAACCCTACGAGTTATCAAACACACTGCTAATGGCCCTTCGTAATTAACAAATTCACAGCAGCCAACCCTTCGAAATAATCATACCTAAGGCAAATAACTCTTCGGATTTGATAAACCAATGCTGCAAATCCTAAAATGTATTCTCATAACCACTAACAACCCTTCCAAGGTGTCATTCTACTCTATCTTTTCGTGACTTGACCTCACTCCTAAAGAACACTTTCGAAATTTCTAGACCTTGACAAAAAACTTCTTAAATATTTCAACCCCAAGGCAACTTACCTTCCGATCTGTCCTTCCACTGTTTTTAATTTTTCCACATTGTCTTTCTACTGTTGATAACCCTTTCCACCTCTCTCTAATATTGCAATCAAGTTATCATATACACTTGCACCTATGCTATTGCAAGAAATGTTATATTAGCTGTAATGGAAAGACTTGATTTTTCATGATTATTTCTCTAATTCACATTTGAAGCTTTCAGAGAAGGCTCATGAGTCACAATAAAGCTTTATAGAGTAACGTCTTCTATCATCTTGTTTACGTCTTGATGTATCATGATGTGAAAGGTTTTCTGTGTCTAACTTTCATTCATTAAGAAGATTGGCCAACATTTACGATGAATTCACAAATTGGTCACAGGATAATAATCGAAAAACATTGCTGTATATGCTACTGATTTCTTATGTTCTCTTCCTTAATATCAATTTTTCTTTGAACACGACATACTTAATAGGAAAAACTTACTCAAACGGCATAATCATAGTCAGTTAAGAAATCAGCATTAATAACTACTCATTAATTCGCCACCTTGTAATAAAATAGCACTAGAGGTTATCAGCATTAATGATCGTAGTCTATCAGGAATTTAGCTCTAATATAGCAATGTGTCCTGTTTTTTCCCAGATGGAAGGTCAGAAAAGGACTGAGCTGTGAACTTTTACCTTTACTTACCGGGAAAAGATAACATCAGATCATAACCACCTGTTTTTGAATCGAGCTTTCCCTATCGCAAGATATCTGTTTAAAAGTAAACTTATTTAGCACGAATAAGTTTGTATTAGCTTGTATATAAGTTTGTATTAGCTTGTAATAGCTTGTATATGTCATACCAAGATCACAATATTTCCTTATTGGTTTCCATCTACATAAAAAAAAGTCTTGAGGATCCATGAACGTGAGCACAAGATTGTAAGTAGGCACTTATACACTTAGTGATGCCCGTAAACATTAAAGTAAACATTGTGATAAACAAATGATGACATGTAATAGAATGGATTATATACCAGTAAAAACTTTTTCCTGATACTGTGCAAACCGCTATTCAGAACTACTAAACACACATATTGCCTATATGGCATAAATACGTCCAATGGAAGTAAGTTTCTTCTTTACACAAAAAAGTTTAATATCGAAACAACACAGGGGGTTATTGACAACCAATATTAAACAAATAATACTAAGTATTGGAAATTTCTGAACAGCGCAAGAGTTTGCTCATTCGTATTTGAAAGGACTAACCGTCATGTCTGTATGAATAAAATCAAAGTGACCATCTAAATTCACTCTATAACAATATTACAGAAAAAATCATGTTTATGCACTTATTCAATTTGTATTTTCTTCAAATCTTGAATCATGCCTATTTTTCTTGGTTAAACTACAAAAAAATATTTATCCCACTCCATAACGTATTGATTCATTCAGTCATTGATGCCAAACCTTCCGACTTAACAATACGCTGCTTCTAACCCTTCCGAGTTATCAAACACACTGCTTTTTTATATATAAAATTTGAAATGGAATCTTGTGAAGGATTTTTGGAAAACCTAAATTGAATAAATAATACTGAATATCGGAATGAGACATGATTTCCTAACTGCGCAAGAGCTTGTGCATAAGCATTCAAAATTACTAACCTCCTTGGCAATATGATGACTAGAAACTGAACAAATAAATTCAAATTATAACCACTTTTAAAGATATAATCCTGCTTATTCACACATCATATTTTCTTACTTTCTTCAAATCGTAAATAATCCACATTTCTTGGGTTAAACAAAAATATATTCAATCACTGATACCAGCCCTTCCGCGTTATTCATATACTGCTTCCAAATGTTTCGAGTTATCAAGCGCACTGCTACTGAACCTTCAGAATTATCAAATCCACAGCAGGCAACCCTTCAAAGTAATCAGACCTCAGGCATACGGCCCTTCGAATTTGATAACCCAAATATGCAAATCCTACAATGTTTTCTCATAACTGGTAACAACCCTTCCAAGGCATTATTCTACTCTATCTAATCGCGTCTTCACCCCACTGCTAAAGAACACTTTCGAAATTTATATACCACAACAGAAAAATTTCTAAATAAATCAATCCCAAGAATACTTACATTCCCAGCTGTCCTTCCAAAGTTTTCAATTTATCCACATTGTCTTTATACTGTTTATAACACTCTCCAACTCTCTCTAATGATGCAATCGGTTCAAGTTACCACATACACTGAACCTATGGTATTTGCTGTAAAGCAAAGATTTAATTTTTCATAATTATTTTTCTAATGCACACTCAGATATTTCAGAGAACGTTCATGAGTCACAACAAAGCCTTATATAGTAACATCTGTCATCTATTCTTTTTCTTATATGTATCATAATAGGAAAGGTTTTCTGTATCGAACTTTCATTCCTTAAGAAGAGTGAACAAGGTTTACGATAAATTCACATATAATTCACAGGAGGTTTATAGAAAAACATTGCTATATATGTAACTGATTTCTGATGATCTCTTCCTTAATATCAATTTTCATGTGAACACGAAATACTTAGCAGAAAAAAACATTCCCACGGCATAATCACAGTCAGTTAAGAAATCAGTGTTAATAGCTATTCATCAATTCGCCTTCTTGTAATGCACTACTACTAAAGGTTATCAGCATTAATGATCGCAATCTATCAGGGTCATAGCTCTAATTTAGCGTATGCGTCCTGCTTCTTGCCAGATTGAAGGTCAGAAAAGGACTGAGCTGTGAACTTCTACATTTACTTCACGGTAAAAGATGACAACCGCTATTGAAGACTACCATACTTAACACACACATTGCCTTTATTCCTTATATACGTCGAATATAAGTAATTTTCTTCTTCATGCATAAAGTTTGATATCGAAACATCCACAGGAGTTTACTGATAGCCAATATCAAATAGATAATGCTGAATATTGAAAGGGGACATAATTTCCAAACTGCGCAAGAGCTTGCGCATGCATATTTAAAAGTACTACCCGTCACGTCTATTTGATTGAATTCAAAGTGAACATCTAAATTAATGCTCCAACAATATTAAGGAAGAAATCATGTTTCAGTCCTTACTATATTTTCATATTTTCTTCAAATATTGAATCATGCCAGATTTCTTTGGTTAAACGACAATAAAAAAAAAAAATTTCTACTTCCTAACGTATTGTATATTCCGTCACTAATGCCAAACCTTTCGAGTTAACCATACGCTGCTGCTAACCCTTCGGAGTTATCGAACACACTGCTTTCTTATGTATAAAATTTGATATGGAATGTTGTTCAGGAGTTGACTGAAAACCAATATTGAATATATAATGCTGAATATTGAAAGGAGACAAGATTTCCCAACTGCGCAAGAGCTTGTGGATGAGCATTCAAAATTATTAACCTCCTTGGCAATATGATGACTAGAAACTGAACATATGAATTTAAATTAAAACTATTTTGAAAGATATAATCTCGCTTATTCACATTTAAACATTTTTTTTTTCAAATTTAGAATCATGCACATTTCTTGGGTTAAAAAACAGATATATTCACTCACACTTCTGAGTTATTCATATGCTGCTGCCAATCATTCTGAGTTATGAAACGCACTGCTAATGACCCTTCGGAATTATCAAATCTACAGCAGGCAACCCTTCCAAGTAATCAAACCTAAAGCAAATATTCCTTAGGACTTGTTACCCCAGCTCTGCAAATCTTACGAAGTTTTGAAGTAACTGCTACAAACTCTTCCAAGGTCTCATTCCACTCTACCTTTCGCGTTTTCATCCCACTGCTAAAGAACACTTTCAAAAAACATGTACCACTGCAAAAAAAATTTCAAAATAAATCAACTCCACGGTTACGTACCTTCCGAACTCTTCTACTGTTTCAAATTTTTCCAGAGTGCTTATCAACAGTTCTTAACCCCTTCCAGCTCTCTCTCCAATGCTGCAATCGCTACAAGTTGACCATACACACTTGCCCCGATGCTAATGCAAAAAAGGTTATCTTAACTGTGATGCAAAGGTTTAATTTTTCATGGTTATTTTTCTAATGCACAATCGAAGATTTCTGAGAAGGTGCACCAGTCATTTCTTATGTTCTCTATGTTTTGTTTGTAGAATAAAAAGAAAGGTTCTCTGTTTCTAACTTTCACCACTCAAGAAGAATGACCAACATTTACCATGAATTCACAAATTACTCAAAGTATTTTTATCGAAAGATATTGCTTTCTTTATGTATAAAACATAATTTGGAAATATGTACAGGAGTTTAAGGAAAACCATAATTAAAAAATACTACTAAATATTGGAAGGAGACATCATTTCCAAATGCGCAAGAGTTTGCGAATGCACATTTAAAAGTACTAGCCTCCTTGAGTATATGATACCTATAAACTTAGAATGTATATTCAAACCATAACCATTTTGGAAGATAAAATCCTGCAAATTCACATACTACATTTTCTTGTTTTCTTCAAATTGTGAATTATGCCCATTTCTTGGGTTAAACAAAAATATTCAATACTGCTACCAAGCCTTTCGAGCAATAAACGAGCTGCTACTAACCCTTTGGGATTAAAAAATTCTCAGGAGGCAACCCTTCGAAGTAATCAAACCTAAGGGAAACAACCATTCGGATTTGCTAACCCAACCCTGCAAATCCTACAATGTTTTGTCATAACTGGTAACACCCTTCCAAGGTGTCATTCTATTCTATTTTTTCGTGTCTTCGCCCCACTGCTAAAGAACACTTTTGAAATTTCTATACCACAGCAAAAGAACTTTCTAAAAAATTCAACCACAAAGATACATACCTTCCGAGGTGTCCTTCCACTGTTTTCATTTTTTCCAAATTGTTTTTCTACTGTTGACAACCCTCTACAACTCTCTCTAATGCTCTAATTGATTCAAGTTACCATATACACTGATACGTATGCTATAGCAAGAAAGGTTATATTACCTTTAATGTAAAGATTTAATTTTTCATGATTATTTTTCTGTTGCACATTCGAAGCTTTCAGAGAATGTTCACGAGTCACAACAAAGCCTCATATAAGAACGTCTTCTGTCATCTCTATATCTTGTATGCATCAAAATATGAAAGGTTTTCTGAATCGAACTTTCATTACTTAATAGAATGACCAACATTTACAACGAATTCACAAATTAGTCACAGGATATTTACGGAAACACATTGCTCTATATATTTCTGATTTCTGATAATCTCTTCCCTAATATCAATATTCCTGTGAAAGCGATATACTTAAAAGAAAAGAAAAATATAACATATGTTCACGGCATAATCATATATTCAGTTTAAAAATCAACGTTAATAACTATTCTTCAATTCTCCTTCTTCTAATGCACTACCACTAGAGGTTATCAGCATTAATGATCGTAATCTATCAGGCAATTAGCAGTAATATAGCTTATGTATACTGCTTCTTCCCAGATTGAAGGTCAGAAAAGGACCGAGCTGTGAACTTGTACAATTACTTCCCGGGAAAAGATGACAACAGGTCATAAGTACCCGTTTTCGAATCGAGCTTCTACTATTATAAGATTACTGTTTGAAAGCAAACTTATTCAGCTCGACTTACCTTGTATATTTCATACCAAAATCACTTTTTTTTTTCATTGGTTTCCATCTACATAACAGAATGTCTCGAAAATCCACAAGCGTAAACACATGATTGTAAGTAGGCACATATACACCTTAATGATGCAACGAAGTTGACATGCTTATGTATGTACGTAAACATTAAGGTGAACATTGTAAGAGACAAACAATAACATGTAATATATTAGACCACATGCAAGTAAAAACTTTCTCTTGATTCTGTGCAAACCGCTATTGAGGACTACTATACTTAACACGCACATTGCCTTTATTCCTTAAATACGTCGAATATAATTATTTTCTTCATGCATAAAGGTTGATATCGAAACATCCACAGGAGTTTATTGATAACCAATATTAAATAAATAATGCTGAATATTGAAAAGGGACACTATTTCCAAACTGCACAACAGCTTGCGCATGAATATTTAAAAGTACTCGCCATCATGTCTATTTGATTAAATTCAAGTGAACATCTAAATTCACGCTCCAACTGTATCAAGGAAGAAATCATGTTTCAGTCCTTACTATATTTTCATATTTTCTTCAAATATTGAACCATGCCAAACTTCTTTGGTTAAACGACAATAAAAAAAAAGTTTTTCTACTCGCTTACGTATTTCTTGTTCCGTCACTAATGCCAAACCTTTCGAGTTACCCATACGATGCTGCTAACCCTTCGGAGTAATGGAACACGCTGCTTTCTTATATATAAAATTTGATATGGAATGTTGTACAGGAGTTTACTGAAAACCGATATTGAATATATAATGCTGAATATTGGAAGGAGACAAGACTTCCCCATTGCGCAAGAGCTTGTGGATGATCATTCAAAATTATTAGTCTCCTTGGCAATATGATGACTAGAAACTGAACATATCAATTCAAATGAAAACCATTTTGAAAGATATAATCTCGCTTATTCACATTTAAACATTTTTTTTCTTCAAATTTTGAATTATGCACATTTCTTGGGTTAAAAAAACAGATATATTCAATCACACTTCTGAGTTATTCATATGCTACTGCCAATCCTTTTGAGCTATGAAACGCACTGCTAATGACCCTTCGGAATGATCAAATCTACAGCAGGCAACCCTTCCAAGTAATCAGACCTAAGGCAAACATTCCTTAGGACTTGTTACCCCAACTCTGCAAATCTTACAAAGTTTTCTAGTAACTGCTACAAACTCTTCCAAGGTCTCATTCCATTCTATCTTTCGCGTTTTCATTTCACTGCTAAAAAACACTTTCGAAAAACATATACCACTGCAGAAAACCTTTCAAAATAAGTGAACTCCACGGTTACTTACCTTCCGAACTCTTCTTCCACTGTTTCAAATTTTTCCAGAGTGCCTATCAACAGCTCGTAACCCCTTCCAGCTCTCTCTCCAGTGCTGCAGTCGCTACAGGTTGACCATACACACTTGCCCCGATGCTAATGCACGAAAGATTATCTTAACTGTAGTGAAAAGATTTAATTTTTCATGGTTATTTTTTTCTAATGCACAATCGAAGATTTCTGAGAAGGTGCACAAGTCTCAAGAAATCTTCATATAGTAGCTTCATTTCTTATATTCTCCATGTTTTATTTGTAGAATAATAAGAAGGTTCTCTGTTTCTAACTTTCACTACTCAAGAAGAATGACCAACATTTACCATGAATTCACAAATTACTCAAACGATTTTTATCGAATATTTCATTGAAAAAATATTACTGAATATTGGAAGAAGACATCATCTCCAAATGCGCAAGAGTTTGCGAATGCACATTTAAAAGCACTAGCCTCCTTGACTATATGATGCCTATTAATTTAGAATATAAATTCAAATCATAACCATTTTGAAAGATATAATCCTTCAACTTCACATACTATATTTTCTTATTTTCTTCAAATCGTGAATTATCCCCATTTCATGGGTTAAGCAGCAAAAATATTCAATCACTGATGACAACCCTTCAGAGTTATTTCTATACTGCTGCCAAGCCTTTCGAGCAATAAACGCACTGCTACTAACCCTTTGGGATTACCAAATTCACAGGAGGCAAGCCTTCGAAGTAATCAAACCTAAGGCAAACAACTCTTCTGATTTGCTAACCCAACTCTGCAAATCCTTCAATGTTTTCTCATAACTGATAACACTCTTTCAAGGTGGCATTCTGTTCTATCTTTTCGCGTCTTCGCCCTACTGCTAAAGAACATTTTTGAAATTTCTATACCACAACAAAAGAACTTTCTAAATAATTCAACTACACGGCTGGATACCTTCCAAGGTGTCCTTCCACTGTTTTCATTTTTTCCAAATTCTCTTTCTACTGTTGATAACCCTTTACAACTCTCTCTAATGCTGCAATCGACTCAAGTTACCATATACACTGATACGTATGCTATTGCAAGAAAGGTTATATTTCCTTTAATGTAAAGATATAATTTTTCATGATTATTTTTCTATTGCACACTCGAAGCTTTCAGAGAAGGCTCACAAGTCACAACAAAGCCTCATATAGTAATATCTTCTGTCATCTCTATATCTTGTATGCATCAAAATATGACAGGTTTTCTGAATCGAACTCTCATTCCTAAAGAAGAATGATCACAATTTCCGATGAATTCAAAAATTAGTCACAGGATATTTACCGAAACACATTTCGGTATATATTTCTGATTTCTGATAATCACTTCCCTAATATACATTTTCCCGTGAAAACGATTTACTTAATAAAAAAAAAAGCATATGCCCACGGCATAATCACAGTCATTTAAAAAATCAGCGTTAACAAGTATTCATCAATTCGCCTTCTTGTAATGCACTAGCACTAGAGGTTATCAGCATTAATGATCGTAATCTATCAGGAAATTAGGCGTAATATAACTTATGTATCCTACTTCTTCCCCGATGGAAGGTCGGAAAAGGACTGAGCTGTGAACTTTTACCTTTACTTTACGGGAAAAGATGACAACAGGTCATAACCACCCGTTTTCGTATGGAGGTTTTTCTCTCACAAGATTACTGTTTACAAGTAAACTTATTCAGCTTGGCTTAGCTTGTAATTGTCATACCAAGATTTGTCAGACCAAGATCATAATATTTCCTTATTGGTTTCCACCTACTTATAAAGTCTCGATAATCCACGAACGTAAACACAAGATTGTAAGTAGTCACTTATACACCTTAATGTAAGTTAACATGCTTATGTGTGCACGTAAATATTAAAGCGAACATTGTGATAGACAAACGATGATATGCATTATATTGGACTACATTCCATTAAAAACTTTCTCCTGATTCCATGGAAACCGGTATTCGGAACGACTATACTTAACACACACATTGCCTTTATGCTATATATACGACAAATAGAAGTAATTTTCTTCTTTATGCATAAATCTTGAAATCGAAACATACACAGGAGGTTATTGATAACCAATATCAATGAAATGATCCTAAATATTGGAAAGGCCCCCAGTTTCTAAACTGCTTAAGAGCTTGCACATGCGTATGCAAAAGGAGTAACCGTCATGTCTCTATGAATAAATTGAAAGTGAACATCGAAATTAATTCTAAAACAATATTAAAAAAAAATCATGCTTATGTACTTATTAAGTTTTCCTATTTTCTTCAAATCTTGAATCATGCCAATTTTTTTGGTTAAACGACAACAAAAAAAGCATTCATCCCACTCCATAACGTATTGTTTTATTCAGTTACTGATGCCTAATCATCCGTGT
>JAUUDZ010002859.1:0-11884 GCA_032361705.1 Panulirus versicolor | reverse complement strand
AAGTATTTCTCACATACATTCTTCAAAGCAAACACCTGATCCACACATCCTCTACCACTTCTGAAACCACACTGTTCCCTAATCTGATACTCTGTACATGCCTTCATCCTCTGAATCAAAACCCTCACATATAATTTCCTAGGAATACTCACTAAACTTATACATCTGTAATTTGAACACTCACCTTTATCCCATTTGCCTTTGTACAATGGCACTATGCATGCATTCCACTGATCCTCAGGCACTTCACCATGAGCCATACATATCCTCACCAACCAGTCAACAACACAGTCACCCCCTTTTTTAATAAATTCCACTGCAATACCAACCGACTTGCTAGCTTTCATCTTCCGCAAAGCTTTCACTACCTCTTCCCTGTTTACCAAACCATTCTCCCTGACCCTCTCTTTTCACACACCACCTCGACCAAAACACCCTATATCTGCCACACTATCGTCTAACACATTCAACAAACCTTCAAGATACTCACCTCATCTCATCACATCACCACTACTTGTTATTACCTCCCCATTAGGCCCCTTCAACGATGTTCCCATTTGTTCTCTTGTCTTACAACTTCTTGCACCTTTCTCTTGACCTCTTGCCTGAATGGACTGAACCAGAGTGTGTGAAGCATCTGGGGTAAATCATGGAAAGGTTTGTGGGACTTGGATGTGGATAGGGAGCTGTGGTTTCGGTGCATTACGCATTACAGCTAGAGACTTGAGTGTGAATGAATGTGGCCTTTTTTTGTCTTTCCCTGGTGCTACCTCACAGAAGTGGGGGATGCTATTTCCTGTGTGGCGAGGTAGCGCCAGGAATGGATGAAGGCAAGCAAGTGTGAATATGTACATGTGTATATATGTATATGTCTGTGTATGTATGTGAGTGGATGAGCCATTCTTCGTCTGCTTTCTGGCACTACCTCGCTGATGTGGGAAACAGCGATTAAGTATAATGATAAAAAAAAGTGGTTAAGAGTGTTGATGGATCTCTCTATTACTGTTTCCTGGCACGACCTCACTGATGCAGGAAACTGCATTCATGTATAATAAAAAAGAAGTAATAATATAGTAATGTGCAGAGATGAATGGATTGGAGAGTGCTAATGATGGCTTTGGGAAGGTGAAAGGACTTTGGCATTATAGAGATTAATGTATATTTGTTGGTCTTTTTTGGGAAATAACATTTGACCACTTTTCCTTAGTAGCAAAAGAAAGTGTAGTCTAGCAATCCTCAGATGAGGGATATTTTGTGCTGTTGGAAAAGATGATACCTGAAGTGGGGAAAAGTCTGTCCTTCAGAGTATAATTTCTTTATGTTTATAAGTAGAGTAATAACCTTCAGATCTCCATTCAAAGGCAGAATTGAAAGTGCTAACATATGCAGTGGTTTTCATATTTCATAACTGAACTAATAGATTTCATCACACAGGTTTTATTTATTTTGTTTGAAGGCTCTACGATTGCGCTCCATTTTAATGAAGGCCTTTGTTGACCACTACACTGACCGAGGCTATGAGTGGATGTCTCCCCCAACGCTGGTTCAGACACAGTGTGAAGGAGGCTCGACATTGTTTGACATTGACTATTTTGGTGAAAAGGCATATCTTACACAGTCCAGTCAGCTTTATCTTGAGACTTGTATTCCAAGGTGAGTATGATGTGCTTAGTAAGTTGCTCTTATCAATCTGTCACCTCAATATAATCAACAGCAATTCTAGTATGGATCCATTGTGATAATGAAAATTACTGACAACATTTTCTTTTTACCTTGATGATACCCTCTTATATGGTAATTGATAAGTTGACAAAGTTTTATTAAAATACCTGTTTGAATATAGTTTGAACACTTTATCCTCCTTTACTTTATACAGTGGCACTAAACATGCATTCTCACAATCCTAAGGCACCTCACCATGATCCTTATTTACATTGAAAATCCCAGTTAACCAATCAACTACATAAAGACATCCCCTTTCTTAATTAATTCAGTAGCAATACTATACACTCCATACACCTTGCAATTCATCTATGTAATGCTTTCACCACCTCTTCCCTCTTCACCAAATCAGTCTCTGTGACTCACTCATTTTGCATACCACCTCAACCCAAATGCCATAATCAGCCACCCTATTGTCACACACATTCAACAGTCCTTCAGAATACTGACTCCATCTCTCCCTCACTTTTTTTACTACCTGTTGCCGTTTCCTCATTTGTCATCCTTCACCAATGTTCCTATTTGTTTTATTTTTTTCTACATTATTTATCTTCCTTCAAAATGCCTTCCTTCCTTAATGTTTACTGATGCTTGCTCACCCCAACTCTCATTTGCCCTCTTTTTCAGTATCTGCAATTCTTTTTGAACTCCTGCCATTTTCTCTTATACATCCCCAATCATTTGCAATCCTTCCCTGTAAGTACTGTCCAAATGCCTCCCTTTTCTCGTCCTCTAACAACTTCACCTCATCCCACCACTGACTACCCTTAATCTGCCACCACCCACATGCATGCATCTTTTGCACATGCCATCACTGCTTTCCTAAGTACCTCCTATTCCTCGCCCACCTCCCCTTGCTTCATTAACGCTTACCTATTGCCATTCTATGTTCAATTTCTCCTGGTATTTCATCACACAAGTTTCTTTTCTAAGCTTGGCTCACATACTTTCACCACTCCTCTCATTGATATTGTTACCCCTTTTCCAAAAACCTCTACAAGTCGTCACCCTAGCCTCCCTAAGATATTGATCAGACATCCCACCAGCTTCCCCTCTCAGCACATTTACACCTAGAAGTCTCTCTTTTGCGTGCCTATCATTTAATATTTAATCCCACTAACCATCTTTTCCTACTCATATATATACTTGTATATGTCCCTCTTTTTAAACGAGATACCCCAATCACTAGTACTTTTTCAGCACACAACTCCACATGCTGGCCACCTTTTCCAATCATAATGCTGGATACCCCCATACCCCCCAATTATACCCTCAACTGCCACATCACTCACTTCACATTCAAATCACCCATCACTAATACCGAGTCTCTTGCATCAGAACTGCTGACACACTCTCTCAGTTGCTTCCAGATACTTGCATCATGATTTATCTTCATTATACACCATCAGCTTCACTTCTCATTTTTAAATTGTGTCTTATCTTCATTATACACCATCAGCTTCACTTCTCATTTTTAAATTGTCTCTTTTTTCATCTCGTATATTTATCAATCATCTTGCTACTGTGATGTCATCAGCAAAGCTCTTTACCTGCATTCCTTTGCTTTGCTTTCAATTTTTGATGTCAATTTTATAAAAGTTTTGTGGCACCCAAGATAGAAGATCTTCCTTGGACATGGGTTCTTGGACATGGGTTCTTTTTGCTTTGACTTTGCACTTTCTCTTTGAAATACTGATCCATCTTCCTTTCATACCCATAATGTTCTGTGTAGCTACTTATGCTAGTGTAATTTAATGGTTTGCTTTGTCTAATGCTTTGCAGAATCAAGAAAAGGTGTTCATTCAATTTCTTTTCCTTTGTCACTGTAGTGAGTTAATAATTAGATTGCCTACTTTCTCTTGATACAAATGCGTGTTACCCTTTGTATTTGTTCCTGATTAGATGCTCTAATATGCCTTTTCATTACTTTTTCAATGACTTTTATGACATGGGAGGCAAGCTAACCAGTCTTCATCATTTAGGTATTAGCTTGGATTCTCCTGTATTTTTTTGTTACATGTCCCAAAAGTGAATGTTAAGCTTTCATCCAGGCTTGCCTTGATAATAGCATCGTTGGGTTTGCTACTTCTGTTTGTGTCTTGTATGGAGCATGTTTCTAGAATTCCATCTGGTCCTGGAGATGAATTATTTCTAAGCGATATTTCAGTATCAGTGAGTGCATTTTCATCACATTGTTTCAGTGGCTCATTATTCAATTTCTACATGCTTTTTAAGCTAAATGCTGATTCATGATGTTCACTTAACATCCCAGATATATCTTTGAAGTCATTTTCATATTTTTCTCCTACAGTAAGGAATCCAGTCTTTGATTTCTTCATCTTTAACTTTAGGTTTCTTCTTTTTGTATAACTCTCTTCATATATTTTTTATTTTCTATTGTTGGATTAATTATTTCTACATCTGCATCCTTTATTTTCTCATCCAACTCTTATTCTTGCCCCTTTTGTCACTGTCCTCTTTCTTTTCCCATGCTCTTCTATTCATCCATTGTTTTTTGTTCCTAGGTATCTTCTGTCCTGTACTTTTTTCTTTATCTTAACGTTTGCTCAATGATAACATGCCCTGGTTTCTTGCAGTACATTTTTGCCTTTGTTACAAGGTTATTTCCTATGAACGTCTTAGGGGAAAACAGTGAGGAGATCAAAGGATGGATTTGAACAAGCTTTGGGTTATCAGGGCCTGAGCATTCAGTAGGGTTAGAGGCATGTTTAGTGTAGAATGAATTAGACTGATATGGTCTGAGGGGGCTGTAGTTTTGGTGCATTGCACATGACAGTTAGAGAATGGATGTGAGCGAATGCAACCTTTCTTCAATTATTCCTGGTGATGCCTCGCTTATGTAGGAAATTGGGTCAAATATGGAAAAAAAAATTATTTAAGACAGAAAATCTTTTATGCATTAGAAGTAAACATTAATGTAAGTTTGTCTTGATTTTTCTATTTATCTTAGATATAAACAAACATCATTTTAAGTTCAGGATAGTGTTATATCATGAAGACTTTTGTAGAGCTAACTGAAGAACACACTGCTTTATATATTGCTCCTGATACTTATTTTCTGATCAGCTTTGGAGATGTCTTCTGCATTGAGCAGTCCTACAGAGCAGAGCAGTCTCGAACTCGTCGTCATCTTGCAGCCTTCACTCACATTGAAGCAGAATGTCCTTTTATCACCTTTGATGATTTGTTGGACCGCCTTGAAGACTTGGTTAGTTTTCTACTTCATAAAAAGAAAACTTGAAATCTTTTATCTAAAACCATAAAAAGCACACTTTCTTTCTACTCAGACTTATATTGATTAGAAACTTGAAAGTTATGTATGTCTCCATTTTGTAAATAAACATGCTATCCCTCTGCAGGATACATTTTGTGTATGATTAGTCTATAACCATTGTCATTTGCTCCTCCTACACCAAATCTTTCTTTAGTTAAAGCTCCCACTCTTTCACTTATCCGTCCCTTTATTTTAGTCTTTACAGTTTGTTTATCTTTAATGTTAACTCTTTTTCTTCTGTAGTCTGTTTCAAAATACCATGTGGAATTTCTGATCTCCTCACTTGTTTACATGTGCATCAAATGCATTCGGGCATACATGTTTTGTAGGAATATTTTTGAGCAGTGTTTCCAGCCCCAGTTATTCAGACCTGTCTTATCCTTCATATTTTACTTACACAGGCGTGCAAAACTTGTTATGGGGAGTTGTTGCCTCTGCACCATCCATATCTTAGGCTATGTATACTTTGATTAGGTTGACCTTCAACAGATATAGAGGCGCCGCCTGAAATAGCACATTTTGTTGACTATAGTTGCAAAAATGGATATAAAAGGCAATCTTAAGAAATGAAAAAGAGGAGAAAGTGTGTGAATGGGTATCAAGACTTTCTGATGGTAAGAATATTGTCCTTGTTATTTTAGATTTGTGTTATTTTTTTCATTTCTTGCTGCAGAAGACACTACTTTATGCATTTTGCCCATCCTGCGGGTGGTAGCATAAAAGAGGTTACAGATTGCAGAGTTCAAGACTGGGCCACAGTGATGGAATTATATAATGTTATATAAGTGAGGTATTCACTGTAAACACTTTTTTTTTCCATACTATTCGTCATTTCCCGCATTAGCGAGGTAGCATTAAGAACAGAGGACTGGACCCTTGAGGGAATATCCTCACCTAGCCCCCTTCTCTGTTCCTTCTTTTGGAAAATAAAAAAAAAAATGAGAGGGGAGGATTTCCAGCTCCCCGCTCCCTTCCCTTTTAGTCGCCTTCTACGACACACAGGGAATACGTGGGAAGTATTCTTTCTCCCCTATCCCCAGGGATAACTGTTATTCTAGTTATTTATGCATCTTTGTAACTTAGTCTAGAGCAGTGTTGTCCAAACTGGGGTATGGCATTATTGTTCAAAGGGGTACGTGTGAAGGTAATGAATTTTTTTCTTATAAACTGTATCATATTTATGTCATATGGCATCTTGGATCAGTAACTTTACTGAGCATGTGTATATGTGCAGGAGTGATTGTTTAAGAATATAGAATAATTGAATAACCACAACACTTGCACAGTTTCCAACTTAAGTGAATGAGTGAATGACAAGAGAACAGAGTGAGAATTAAAATGAACAAGAAAACTTAGGGGGGAATGGGAGTTGGGGCGAGGGAGAGGAAACGGGACAGGATGCGTATGGAAAGTGCTGAACTCCTTGCACGAGTCATTTTTGCTTGGTTTCGTCTTAGGAATGAAAGTGTGAACATCTCTTTTTCGAATTTTTCGTGTAAGTGTACATATACAGTTATTTCTTTAACAGCAAGAAATATGGGTAGATGGTTAACATGTGATAGCTGTAGCATCTGCAGCAGCAATACAAGTGAAGGAAAAAAAAAGCACCTGTGAAGAAAAGAAATACAGATTTACTTAAATATTGGCAACACAAGGAAGATAATGTGCTTTTTGGATTTACTTTATGAATTTTGATCCTGAGGAAGCTTTGTGCTTCTTTTGTGGGGAGAGGCTGGCCAACAGTAGTATGAAACCAGCTCACCTTTAACATCACCTTAAAACAAAACATCATTATCATGTTGGCAAACTGACAGAGTTTTTTTGAAAGAAAACTTTCTGATTTTAAGTATTCCCAGACAATTAAGAAAGCCTCCACAAGATCATGCAAAGCTCTGGAAGCATCTTTAGCTATATCATTATTAGTTGCTAAGGCTAAAAAGCCGTTTGATATAGCTGAAGAACTGATATTGTCAGCTGCAGTTGTGATGGCTGAAAAAATGCTAGATAAAAAGGCAACTGACCAACGAAAGGCTGTTCCTTTGTCACACCAGACTGTTTCTCAAAGGGTAAATGAAATGAGTTCAGATATAGTTGATCAAATTGTGAATAAGCTGAAAACAAGCCAGTCTTTTTCACTTCAGCTTGACAAATAACCTGACATCAGTGGACAGGCTCAACTTGTCTCATTTGTGAGATACATTGATGGAGATAATATAAATGAACATGTACTTTTTTGTAAGGAATTAGAACACAGCTAGGGAAGCCATTTTCAGTGTCATTGATTAATTCTCTGAACAAAGGCTTTGTTGGAAATCTTGCATTAGCATGTGTACTGACGCTGCTGCATCCATGACTGGGAAAGTGAAGGGACTCATTGCATGGATTTAGAGGGAAAATCCTGATGTGGATTGGACTCTGCATTATTCACGAAGAATCATTGGCATCCGAAAAAATGAGTTAAGAGGTGCTTGGGATCAGAATATGGATCTCCTTTTGACACATTTTTTGAAAACACTGCTTGGCTTGCACAATTGGCATATCTTGCAGACTTTTTTTTTAGCAAACTGAGTGAATTTAATTTGTCTCTTCAGAGCAGTGGTACAAATATTCTTAACTTATATGATAAAGTTGGTGTTTTTTCAAAAGAAATTAGAGTTGTGGAAGGAGATATGCTCAGGGGGAGGTTTTATGCATTTTCCTCAGCCAGATGCTCATTTTTCCAGTAACTGATGAGAAAGACTGTTAAATCAGTTGTTGTGGAACATTTGACCAAATGTATCTGTGCTTTTAAATCTTACTTTCCTGACATATATGAGAGATCTGTACAGCTGGATTGGTTTAGAAATCCATTCCTCGTGTCTGAAAATGATATGAAGCTTCCTATTTGCCTTCAGGAGGCACTGTTAGAAGTGTGTTCAGACCGTGGTCCAAACTGATATTTGGAAGCTCAATCCTCACATGGTTTTGGAGCTGTGTAAAGAAGGAGCACTCTCACCTAGAAAGGAAGGCTTTGGAAAACCTTCTTCCCTTTGGATCTACCCACTTTGTGAAGCATCTTTCTCTGCATTTAGCATTACCAAGTCAAAACAGAGAAACAAACTAAATGTAAACCTGGATTAAAGCCTGATCACTGCAGTAGCCTCTCTACTGCCTAGAATGGCAAAAATCATCAGCAAACATCAACTTCACATTTCATATTGAGTTGTAAGTAATTTTCAAGTATTTTGTGTTATTTGAATAGCCTTTTTCCTATAGTAAACCAAATGATAATTCATTGTCCAGCTCTTATATTATGTGAACTTTTGATATGATTTGCATTGTCCTTCCAAATATTGAGTTTAATCAGTCATGAGGTTACTTAATGGAAGAAGACAGTAAAAAGAGGTACAATAGGCAAAAAAGTTTGAACAACACTGGTCTAGAGGATGAATTTTAAGTGGCATAATATTATGAATTACGAAAGTGAACGTTCTGGTGGTAGCATGACTCAGTCATTTCTCTCTCACCCTTCCTCTCTCTCTTTCTTTTGTTAAGCACCATACAGGGGCAGTTACATTAGAGGTAAGGACTAGAACAGTATAGTGTAAATGAAGTCTAAAATGGTGGTACAACACTTATTTGATCCCGGGTAAGTGCCAGCCTAGCAATGGGTGTCAAATTTGATCCCGGGGTAAGTGCCAGCCTAGAAATGGATGTCAACCAATTAAGTCTCCTTTATTTGGTTCAGTCCCATTTACCTCAGTTGACATTTCAGTTGACAGGTAGCTCTTAGAATGCATTCCTGGGGGAGAGGAGTGACTTGGTATTGGAAACATTGTTTTCTCACAGACCTATGGTGTTAAGAGCAATTTGTGGATAAAGATCACTTTCCCAGTCACAGTGGGCATATTGATTCATTGGTCCATGTAATGAAGCACCATGTATTTGGAGGCACAAGTAACCCCTTAGGATTAAAACATTTAGATAATCCCTTGTAGGACCAAAGCTCTTCTTTAAAATGGGTTTAAAGAGGAGAGCTTTTCGAGATCACCTTTAGTTGTGTTTCTTTTTGATGCCAAGGTCAAGATCATCTCTTTCCCCTGAGGTGACTGGGGAACATAAGACAGAAACTAAAACAAAAAAGTTAGTTATAACCTAGTGATGCTGAAAACTAGATAAATTGTCTCCCACTGAAGCTAGAGGGATTCTTTTGTCCCCCTTATGTTATCGCTCTTTTTCTAAGCTACTTCCTTGTCAGAAAGCCCTTTGTACACATGCCAGCATCCTAATGTGCAGTGAGGATGTTGCTAAGCTGCCACACACAGGTATGATTTACCAGATAAGCCAAAACATGATCATACCTCTGTAATTCATACAAGAACTTTTGTCCTTTCTTTCATAGAGTGGTGCTATAAAGGCATTCTACTAATCCTCAAGCACCAAGCCTTCAGCCATGCACTGAATATCAGAATCAAGAAGAGAGGTCTTTGGCACTCATCTCCCATCTTCATTAGACAGTAGCTTAGTTTAGGCATACTGAATCAATCCTGTGTGCCTTTAGAGATTCCTCATCCCCTAAAGGTTTTGATTTTTAATTTTGTGTTTATTCTTTTTATTCAGCAGTTTTTCTGTAGATTCTCTTACTTCATATAGGTATGCTTTCATGCTCATTGAACAACCTTTAGATGTAAGATATACCTCTAAGTCTATCTGTATCTCTGATGACTGTTCCCTCTGGAGAACTCCTATCAGGGTGGTAATCCCAGGAAAAAGGTTTCCATTTATCATCCCTGTTCATATATGCCTTCTTCGCATACACCTTTCCAGGCATTGTTCCCCCATTTCTCTCCCTCCAGTGCTCTTCCACTCTAAGATATATAGCTCTTGAAAATTGGAAAATCTTCCTTCTCTGAAGCAGTGCCTGGCAAACATTTTATGATTCTAGCTTTCCTTAACCTACCCTGCCTTCCACAATCTTTTTCAAAAACCTTTTCTCTCTACCAACTGTTATTGCCTTTGGGTTGGCACCTGCAACATGCAAATTTTGAGCTTCAAGTGTTTGACATTCAGTGGCTGCTTTTGGCTGAGGGCATGCCGCCATGATCACGGATTAGCTATAAGTGAAAGGTAAGGCCAGCACTTACGCAAAGGAAATACTAAGGGTTAAAAGATCTTAACCCAAATTTTCTTACAGATATCCAGGAGAATCTCTCATGTTTGGAGGACACCACCATAGAGAGAAAATATTTCTCACTTCTCAATGCTTACATTTCTTTATATATCAGTTGGTGATAAACTGTCGGGAATTATCCATACTGTACTTAAGAAAATTTTTGAGATTTTGTACCCCATAATGCAGACTTACCCATAAACCCAACTCTGTCTGGTACCAGTTAGCTTGGATTGGAGAGTGAGTGATATTTTTGTAATACAACTCATTAAAAACTGAGAAGTGCTTAAGTGATTTTCTGAAACAAGACGTGGGTTTAACTTTAGAGTGGGCTTAGATTCAGAATTCAGGTCCATAACTTTTTTCTTGAAAAATTCAAGTTTAGTGTGTTTCTTGAGTAGTAAAAAGTTCTGTAGCGATGGCATTGTTTTAGTGTTGAATAGTAATAGTTCTCTCATTATTTTTTACTGTCTTAATGGTTTACCTTCATGCATATTCAGAACCCTGTATTCCACATCACATTTTGTCAATGGCAGACCAAAATGAAATAGCAGGAGTGATTTTGTAAATGATAGTCCTTGTTTACTTGGGAACTATATTAATAGAATTTTTTTTTTTTAGGATTCATTGGATAGTGCCTAAGTTTTTAACCTTTACCAGCAACTGTGGTATGTGCTTTGACTTTTGTAGTAGGGGCTATTGATACAAAGATTAATTAGGCTTTATTCAGTTTCAAAGTTGTGAAATACAGAATATTTTTAGAGTAATGTGTCAGTTATATAGGAGGTACCACAACTGACTTAATTCCAAGGGGCACATATCTTCAAAGAAAATAATGTTTAGCTGACGAAAAGGAGTTCTAGATGTGTGTCTGAAATACTTTCTTCCCTTGCCATCCACTGTCTTTTTCTTATATTCACTTAATTAGTAAGGGAAGTAGGTAGTTGAAAGTCTTAAAAAGTAGGTTTGAACTTCATATTCATTTCTTTCAGTTCCTGTAGGAGTGGATATGAACTAATGCATCTTGCATTCCCTCATTGAATAGCTTTGTAGAGGCACTGAAACGGAAAGCTAACTTATTGGTTTTTGGTTGATTCAGTAAGATGGGAGCCAGAGTAATTGACAATGAAATTTCTTCCTTCAAAGTAATTATTACATGAAATATTGTGGTTCTGGGTCCCCATATTTTTGTACTTTCTGCCATTCACTGTTGTGTGTGGCCATTAGTTATCATTCATTTGTTGGTTTTAAGGAATTATAAAGTAGAATGATGCTCATCCATATGAAGGACAACTAGTGGCTTAGTTATGTTTTAACTGTACATGGGTCACCCTAGGAACTTTTCACATGGTGTGGAGTGGATAGATCCTGAAGGGGGGGGGGTGTCTTCCCCTTACAGAAGCTGAAGCATATTGCATTTTACAGACATACTCAAAAACTACTTCCTGCTCCCTAGAACCTTGAATGGTATGAAATGAGCTTCTTGAAATAACAGTCAGCTACAGAAAGTGGATGAATTTTTTATGGAAAACCCTAACTTTGAAATTAGACATGGCATAAGAAAAGATAGATGGTAATGCATCATAAAAGTAACATTCTTTAAGGAAACCCATTGCCACCGAATGATTGTGATTGCTATGATGATAGTTTCATTAATGTTGAGAATATTTATATGTAATATTCAGATGTTAACCACTGAACTATGCAATACCATGAAG
>JAUUDZ010002848.1:0-11884 GCA_032361705.1 Panulirus versicolor | reverse complement strand
TCTCTCTCTCTCTCTCTCTCTCTCTCTCTCTCTCTCTCTCTCTCTCTCTCTCTCTCTCTCTCTCTCTCTCATGTGTTAGCATGTAAACTATCATATGGACTCAGATTTAGTTTGGAAAATAAACTATTGGAGACTACTGGCTGTTTTATTTCCAACTTTAGTAGTATGATATAACAGACTTGATAGGTGTCATGAACAGGTAAGGTACGGTATTTACAGAGCTGGTGGATGAGCCAGTGTTATAAAGATTGTCCGATTTTCAAGTCTTAACTCTCAGTAATTACATCTGATAATCATAAGATATTAAGAAATATTTTAGAGTCATCTTAATGAATGCAGTTCCTCGATTTGTCTAACTTATATAAGTAAGCCAATAAATGGCAATTTAGAATTATGCTAAGCTATTACAGCAGCCTGACTGGTGCTGGATTGCCAGTCTCTGGCCAGAGATGTTCTTGCGGCAGCCAGTCATTGTTGTCTGATAACCACAGTGACTCCTTACTCCATTCACACCCTTCACCTGTTTGTGTCCACCAATACCAGCTAAGCTTTGTGTCCACTCAGCTATCAGATGTAACCGAACAGGGTATACCTGGTTTTGTTGCACCTCTTATGTAGCACAGTGAGTAGGATTTGAACCAATGTTGGGAAATCTCAAGTTATCGCAAGGCTGCTCACCTTCTTCAGGAGATGGGATACACCCAAGGAAATTGCTTAGATGGGGGAACCAATCTAGACAGCGAGGAGATGGAAGCTTTCTACGAAAAATGGGGAATCATGACCTGCATCTCCTCAGCCCACTTCGCCAGTCCAATGGATGCACCAAAGCAGCGGGAAAGACAGCCATACTGGTGTTGAGGGGCAACCCGGGTGTTAGGGGTAAACTGCACAACAGCAAAGCAACTCAGTCTATGCTTCAATATCTCAACAACCCCCTAAGAGAGGTGGATAAGTCACCCGCACTGCTGGCAGCAGGAAGACATTTGTGAGATGGTGTCCTGGAGCCCTGGCAACATTATCTGATAAACTGATGATGGAGAAATGCAAAACGGAGTGTAAGGCGGCCCAGCAGGTGATGCCGCTACAGTGCCCCAGCTGTCCATGGGCACCCTTGTCTGCATGTAGGATGTTGCTTCGAAGGTGTGGGACAGGTTGGGTGTGGTAGTGGAGGAGAAGCTTCATAGAAAATAATTGGTGAAACTGGACAGCATTGGCTGCCCGTCTTTGTGAAACCAACGTCAATCTAAGCCCCTGATTTTCATCGATCCTCACGACACCCATGGGTCAAGGGGAGTACCCGCCAGTAGCTGGTTTGACTCCATTTGTGGTGACACCCAGCTTCAGGCGGCAGCACCCTCACCGTGTGAGACACTGCCCTGCACACTTGCAAGAATGTTTGTGGTGGCTCCTAGTGATTTGTGTGTATATTTGCCTTATGCCTTGTCATATTTCATTTCATTCTCTTTTTTGTTTTTTATGATTTTAGTTTTGTTTTTGTAACAATATTTCACTTTTAGTCATCAAAATCTTGTAAGAGGGTATGATAATTAGGCAGTGGTCACCCAGCAGCATTGGAATGCTTGCCAGGCAGTTGGAGGCAGGAATCAGACTGAGATACCGGTGATGCCACCCCTCTTCTGTGAAAGGATACTTCTTTATGATAAAGTGAGGATGGACTACCCGCTTTCATTGCACCTCTTACAGTCACTTGATGCTATTTTGAATTGTAAGGATTGCAAAATGATTTAATAAATAAAGCCATTTCTGAAATAATAGAAACACTTTGTGTACAACCTGACTGCGCGATAGCTTGAGGCAGACTGAGAGCAAAACAAGGCAAGTCTACACCACACAACCAAAAACAAGTGCGACACGAAATGTGTGTGGTGTGGCATTCGAGATTTTTTTTTATGTTATTGTCAATTCATGGACTGTATTATTATTTGTCCATTAAATCTGAAATGTGTTATATTAGGGCCGATTAAATCGAAGGTTTACTGTAATTTAGTTTCTTAACCACTTTGATGTGGGCTGTGAAAGATCTTTGAGCATTTTCTAATTATGCAGCTTGGCCCTTCTTGAAGGGTGATGTCAGACCACAATATTCAATTCATGAAAGAATTAGTGCTTTGAATGATATCATCAGTGGTTTTTCTTCCCTTGTCTTGAAGGTCCACAGAATCCAGTTTGCCATCCTTCTGCATGAGGCAACTGTTTTTTTGTTGTGTTCGATGAAGGTAAGGTCATTAGACATTATTACTCCAAGATCTTTCACATTATTCATCTGGTTTATGGTGGCATCTGTGTCTATCTGGTATTTTGTGTTTTTCAATTTCTTCATTTTCCCCTTATTGGAGAAGTTGAAATTTATCTCCATTGAGAGGCATGTTGCTTTCATTTGCCCACTTAAAGACTTCACTTGTGTCTCTTTGTAGCCTCCCAACATCATCTATTAATGTGATTTTCATACTTATTCCCGTATCACCCATAGGGATGATATGAAACTGTGGCTCGTGTTTATGTCATATGGAGGCATTGGAGATTCCATGGTTTACAATTGCATATTGTCATCTGCTAGTTATATGGTTGTATATCCATCTCCTAAGTTTTCAGCTTACTCCCATCTTTTGCATTTTATATGCTGTCACACCATGGTCATTTTTGTTAAATTCTTTTGCAAAATCTGTTTAGATCACATCAGCTTTTTCTTTATTTTCCAGAGCTTCAGTAGTCCTATCATGATGTTTAAGCAACTTAGAGAGGCAAGATCTTCCCACTCTGAAACAAATTGTCCAGGGTGTTGTAATTTCTTCGCTTCCATAATTTTAGTCAGCTTACCCCTTGTAACTCTTTTGAAGATTTTTATGATGTGTGATGTTAATGTTATTGGCCTATAGTCTTTTGGGATTGCTTTGCTTCCACCTTTGTGGAGTGAGGCAGTGTGGACCAGTTTCAGACTCACAGGAGGGATGCCAGAATCTAGATTTTTTTTCAGAGAATATTTTGTGCCTATGAAAGAGGTGTCTTGCATTTCTTTATGAACACTGAATTCCATGGGTCCAGGCCTAGGACTGAGTGCATGGGCATGTGCTCAATAGCACTCTTGAAATCTTGTGTTGAGGAGTGATATCTGCTATGTGTACAATTGGGGAATTACTGTTTAGGAAGAAGTATTCTTGGGTCATTCATTTTTAATGATTTTGGCTCGGTGGATACTGATTCATGTTGCCATATTAGAATCTCTTGACAGTCCTTTGGTAAGTTACCTTCTGTTTGAAGTGGGCAATGGAGTTTGTGGCTCTGGATTTGCATTTTGCATATGAATGAAAGTATTTTGGGTTTTATCTTATTCATTGCTTTTTGTTCTTTTTCCTGTGTTTCATGTGACATTTTTAGTTTATGGTCTCCTATAATTCACTTGATAGGTTTTCTTTCATTTGTTGGGTGAGCTGTGGCTTCTTTAGAAGATCTGTAATTCTTTTTTCACTGCCTGTAAAGTGGTCATCTTTCTCATTTTGACCTAGATCTGTTGAGCTTTCTACTTTTAGTACTTGGCACGGTTTCCCATTGTGTTGCAGACATTTCATTGATCAACATCCTTAAAACACTTCCACTGTTTTGTGAATTCTAACAAAGTATAGGGTGTTTGAGATGGTAACATCACTTAATAGGTCCACATTATTCATGAACATAAAGTCCAGAATGTTATTTCCTTTGGTCAGTTTCATTATTTGTTGAGTGAGGGAGAACTTTTCACAGTTTGAATAACTTTTTTTTTGTAGATAGTTGCCAGAGTTCCTTCCATTGTCAGTATTTTCCACTGCAGTGTTATTTCCTACCTCCCTTCATTTTATGTGTGCTATGTCGAAGTCTCCGAAGATACTTATGCTTGAGGCTGGGTTTTTAAGGAAGTCAAGACATTATTCTGTGTTTCATATTTGTTCTGTAAATTTGCATCTGGTGGGTTATAGATGAATGTAATTACTTAGTTGTTTTAAGTGTATCTGGTATATATACAAAACTTCACGTGATCTAGTCCTGTAACATCAGTACAGGTTGTAAATTGGGATCCACACCTCACTTTTCATATTGCCTTTTGTATGTGTTCCAGTGCAGATGGTAAAGACTGCACTTGACTCACTTAGTAAACCACTTGTGGATGGCATCTTATTTGTTCTGTGTGATTTCAATTCCTGTATGGTAGCCTATGTGAAGGATGTTATGTGACTTGTGTCTTTGTTGTTTTGAGGGGTTGATATCCTCTGTGTGTCTGCTGAATTTGACAGAACTTTCAGTTTCCCCTCACCATTCTGAAGAGGGAAGCCATTGTCACTTCATCCATTGGTAGTTCTTCCCTGTCTCTGGCACTTTGTCTTTCAATAAAAAAGAGTATGTTGAATTGTCCCTGAAATGTGGTGGTTCTCATAGTACTTCTTCAAGCAGTGCTTAATCTTTAGTGATTGCACAATTTTGGATGGTAGAATCTGTGTTCTTCCACATACCAGCATTTACTTTTCTTCAGCCAGTTCAGAAATTTTCTAAGTTGTTTAGATTTACATTTTAAGTAGTGCAAAACGCCAGTCTTCCCATACATGTAATTTCCCTTTGTGTAGTATCTTCAGACTTTGCCCATCCCCTGCATTTGTTGTTCATTTGCTGCTTTGTATCTAACCTCACGCCTGAGAGAGTTTACTGGCTTTTGCTTTCTTCCTTCCCAACTTCTTCCATACTTTAGTCAGCATCAGAGTCCCTTTCCACACACATCTGTGCTAGAAGTTTCCTGGTCTCCACTTTCTCCTTCACCTTCCATACCTTAGTCAGTGTCATGTATCTCTTGGTGAGATGTCTGTGCTTGCCATTTCCTGACTTTCTACTTCCATACTTAGATTAGCGTCTCTGTCATTTTCTTTGCTTTTATTTGTAGTTGAAGTGTCCTGACTTCTACTTGCAACATACATATCCATAGTGGACTCTCCAGAATATCCACGGGTGATTCTCCACTCAATAGTAAAAAATGCATGAAAAAAGGACCATGATATTTTGAAGCTTTGAGTTTCTACAGCCAAAAGACAATGTCTAATGAAATGAAGAAAATTTGGTAGGCACCTACCTGCTTACCTGCAAACATCTTTGTTTTTAATGTTTTTCTAGCTGTTTCTTGCCAATCTTATTTTATTCCCTGTAACTCTGCTGGTAGGTAGTAGTTTGTTGGCAGCCACCTACCAGAAAGGTATTAGGAGGGTTAGTGACAGTTGCATAGTGAACAACACTTGTGTGGTTGTCAAATTGCGCTCCTTTGACCCAGGTAGCTGTCTTTTCTTTCTGCCTTAACTGCACGTGGTCTGCTGGCACTTTGGCCCCAAATATACAACCTATTTTTATCTCACATAACACTTGATAGCACTTATCTCACACAACTCATTCTTCGTAACAAAATTTTTAGGTGATGAACGCTGTGCGATAGCCCTGCCTTTTTGCAAAATGGTAGGAGCAGTAGGTATAAGTAGGAGGTTAGAATGTTTGACAGGAGCATTATGTAAAAACATTAGGTGGAAGTAGTATTTGGGAGCATTACGTAAAAGTAGTAGGTTGGACCATTAGGTAGGCATATTAGGTAGAGGTAGTTGGTAGGAACATTAGGTAGAAGCCTCTGAAAACACTGTTAGAGATGCTCTTTGCCAGTGACCTATTAAGGGTGAGGCACTAAAGGCTTAAGAAGTGGTGCTGGAGTTCAGCAGTTATGGAGAATCTTTTGCCTTGGCCTCCCCCTTAAGAGAGTCCCAAATAGGACAGGCATTAGAGATATAAATAGATAGAAAGATAGATAACTCTGCTGCTATGTTAGCAACACAGGCATTCCTTTGAACTTCCTTCTAGTTTGGCATATTTAGGATGATAGGTTATTTGTTCTAATTTACATGTACTCATATAGTTTTACTTTATAGAATCAGTGTGAGTGGGCAGGGCTCTGGGAGCAGTCAGCCATCAGGTCCAGCCATAAATCCTCTTGCATCGACTTTTCAAGAGCTTCTATCGTGTCACCAGCATCGCCCAATAGTCTTAGCAACCTCTTGCTTCATTCAGGTACAGTACTTGTAGCTGAAGTAGCATATGTAGCTCATAGCTAGATGATTCAAGTTGTTTTTATGTTTACATTTTATACTGCTTTTAACATACAAAGAACAGTATTATCTTTAGAATAGGGTGATATCCAGACTTCATTAACCCAAATTCTTGTTACCCATAACTGTATGTTTTGACTTTAGTCCATGGTGGTTGAAATTTTTTTTTCCCATTGATTTGACAATCAGTAGAATTTCCTTGGTCTTTAGATATTCACCAGACACCCTTTCCTACAGAGCGATGAGTTATGCTTACTTTACAGAAGTGTATGTTCGGCATACTATGACATCATGTTATGCAGTGTAAGTGTTCATGCTATATTATATCACCACATAGTGTAAAGAAAATTTTTTTTTCGTTCTTTCGTTTTTGTTCACTGTTTCAGGCATTAGTAAGGTAGCACCAGGACCAGACAAAGAAAAGGCTTCATTCACAGATATCCATTCTCTGTCTGTCATGTGTAATGCACTAAAACCACAACTTCCTGTCCACAACCATGCCCCACAGAGCTTTCTGGGGTTTCCGTGGCTGTAAGGAAAAAATCATCAATAAATTGGTGAGAAGAGGTATATAAACTGACATCATCTGTAATAAATATACCCCGTTACCTACACGAAAGTGATTCATATACATTTTTGTGTATCTGATTGTGTCCTCTGCCTCAGGAAGGAACTTTCACGAATAAACAAACAGCTTTTTCTCCACATGTGAACTCTGTAGCTGTCATTTGTAATGCACCAAAGCCAGAGCATATCGTCCATAGCCAGGCCTCACAAACTACTCTATGGTTTGCCTTTATTGCTCTATATACTTTGGTTCAGGTGATTTGAGAGCTTAGCACCCCCATATACCATATCACTTCAGTTCACTGTATCCCTTCTTGCTTTTTGCCCTCTTGAATGTTCAGACTCCATAATCCCAAAGTCTCCTACACTATTCTTTCATCTGATGAACAGAAAATTCAAAGAAGTATCAATGCAGACCTCAGGGAAGGACTCTGCACCTGACCTAACAGTACCCGAGGAACATGACCTTTGATGTGACCTTGCAAGAGAGGTTATGGCAAGGGCCATGTTCCTAATCTTTTACCACCAGTATTTTAGCCTGTTCTGGATCAATAAATGCTGCTTACACACAGTTTTTGTAGTAGCTTTTGAGCAGACCTCTTCAGGTTGAAGGTCTTTAAGAAATCCCCCTATACTTATCTACCCTCCTTTATAATTTTTCCCTGAACTACATATGAATATCTGTAGTTTGTTTTATCACAGCCCCACTGCACATATTAGTTCATATACATGGGCACAACTGTCTCTCTGTAGTTATGATATTCATCTGACCAAGCTCATTGTAAACTGTTAAAAGCAGTATAATCTTGTTCTAGAGTTAACTTACTTATGCCTTCAGGAAGTTTGATATACCCTTTTTTGTTTGATGCCTTAATTTTAATTTTCATGCTTTCCTATATGTGTTTATCACTTTTTACCTTATTCACCCTTCAGTTCTCATCTTAAGTTAGCACCAGGAACAGAAACAATGACCTCATTTGCGCATAGCCACTTTTTAGATTATATGTTTTTATCTTATTCATCCTTCACCAGTTCTCATCTTAACAAGTTCGCACCAGGAACAGAAACAATGGCCTCATTTGCACACAGCCATGTTCTGGTTTATATGTATAATCACGGAAATCAGAACTCACCACCACCATTTTTGATTATGTAAATGAAGATATTCTTGAAAATTCTTAATTCAGCAACCCTTTTCATTTAAATTTGTGCAGGCTATTACTCTAGACTGTCCTACTGCATTAGTGTGGAACAATGCAGGTGAGGGCAAAGCCACATCTTGGTTGACCGGATCTCCTCTTGACTTACTTCCATGTGCCCCATCTGAGCTTCCCATGCCCCCACGGTACAATAACCAGCATGTCAGGTGAGATAAAGTAATTTGATTTTCATGTGATACTTCTAACTCGTTAACATGAAGGATTTTTGCTTGAGATGTTATTTCATATCATCAATCTCATCATACTGAGATTAATAGACATATTCGTGGTACAGCATATTTCATTTATCACTGTCAGCATATCCAGATTTAGATCGATGGATTAATGTTAATAGCACTGCATTTATTTTTAGAGTTCAGTTGCGTATGATGGAAGAACACATTCGCCAACGAAGTCGTGCAGCAGAAAATAGATGGTCATTAGATAAGTATGCTGTAAATGTTGCAGGTAAGATGAGGCCATAATTTTTGCATGTTTTTTTCCATACAGATGGGTTACAATATAGTGCAATTTGATGCAACAGTGTCAATTCATCATGAGCACCCATGAAGTGTCACAAGTAATGTGGCAGTTGAGGGTGTAAGTAGGGGGCATGGAGTATTCAGTAAGGTTAATAGAAATGGTGACCATCTTGTGAAGCTTTGTACTGCAGAGGAAAGACTGGTGACTGATAATATATGGTTTAAAAAGAGGGACATACATAAGTACATGTGGGTGAGTGGGAAAGTTGGTAGTTGGGCATTATTGGAGTACGAATCTTAAATGTGGATGTACTGAGAGGGGCAGCTGGTGGGATATCTGATCATTACCTGGTGGAGGCAAGAGTGAAGAATTGTAGAGGTTTTTGGAAGAAAGGAAAAGTAAGAAGAGGTTGGTAAAAGTAAATGAGCCTGGAAAGGAGACTTATGAGATGAAAAAAATCATGAGAAATTAAATATAAAATGGCAAAATGTTAGAGTAAATGAAGTTAGGGGAGTGGGTGAGGAATGGAAGGTGTTTAGGGTCACAGTGATGGTATGTGCAAAAGAAGTGTGTGGCATGTGGAGGGAGGGAGATGGGCTGATGAGACAGGGAAGTGAGTGGTGGGATGATGAAGTGAAATGGCTAGTGAAAAGGGAAAGGGAAGTGTATGGGCAATACTTATAGGGAAGCAGTATGAGTGATAGGAGGATGTACAAGAGAAAGTGGCAGGATTGAAAAAAGGGCCAATGAGAGCTTGGGTGAGTGAGTATCAGGGAGAATATGATGTTTTGTTAGAAGGTTAACAGTGTGAGAAAAACAAGAAGAGTGAGAAGAGGTTGACAAAGAGGACATATGTTAGAAGTGGAGGGGATAAGAAGGGGGAGGTCAAATTGGATATGGAAGGATGGATTGAAAGGTATGTATGGGTTAGAGTAAATTGCATTGATGTGCTATACATGGATCGTGCTGTCAGTGTGCTGAACCAGGGCTTGTGAAGTGGCTTGGGGAAACCATGGAAAGGTCTTTGGGGCCTGTTTGTGGATAGGTGGCTGTGGTTTTAGTGCATTGCTTGATAATCAGAAAACAGATGTATGCAATTGTAACCTTTCTTCATCAGTTCTTGGTACTAATTTGCTAATGTGGAAAACAGAGAACAAATATGAATGATTTATTTTTATGCTTGATCAGCATTTCCCACATTTGCAAAGTAACACCAGGAACGTATGAAGAAAGGTTTCATCTGCTCATATCCATTCTTTAAATTTCACATGTAATGCACCAAAACCACAGCTCCCCATGTACAAATAGGCCTTGTGGACCTTTCCATGGTTTTTACCCTGGATGCTTCACATACCCTGGTTCAGTCCATTGACAGCACAATCCCATTATACCACAACATTTCAAATCACTTTATCCTGCTGACGACTTTCACCCTCCTGCATGTTCAGTCACCCAAACGCTCAAAATCTTTTGCACTTCATCGTTCTATCTCCAATTTGGTCTCTCTCTTTCCCTTGCTCCCTCAACTTCTAACACATATATCCTCTTTACCACCCTTTCCTCACTCATTCTCTCATCTCCAGACCATTCCAGCACACCCTCTTTAGCTCATTCAGCCACTTTTTATTACTACACCTCTTTTAAATTTTCATTACTTACTCAATCAAACCACCTCACTCTGCATATATTGTCCTCAAACGTTTCATTTCCAACACATCCACCCATTTTTGCACAATCTTATCTTTAGCCCATGCCTCGCATCCATATGATATTGTTGGGATGACTATACCTTCAAACACCCATTATTGCCCTTGTAGATAACATTCTCTCTTTTCACACATTCTTCATTGCTCCCAAAATCTTCACCCCCTTGCTTTCCCATGATTCACTTCTGCTTCCATGGTCCCATTCACTGCCCTGTACATTTCCAGGTATCTAAAACACTTCACTTCATCCTCCTATATCTAAAACATGTCACTTCATCCTATTTTTCTCCATTTTGTCACACTACCTATACATATCTCTGATGCCCAATTCCTTTGGGAACTCCTATCAAAAGGTTCACCACAACAAAAGTCTCCAATTATCCCTTTCCTTACACAATGTCCCCATGGTTGTTTAATTTGTTTGTGGATGGGGTGGTTAGGGAGTTACATCTCTCTCTCTCTCTCTCTCTCTCTCTCTCTCTCTCCAGTCTCTCCAGTCTCTCCAGTACCATCGAAACCTGCCACTTTGCCAGATTTTATCTTCTGCAAAGCTCTTGCTGCCTCTTCTTTCTTACCAAACTATTCTCCCTGACCCTCTCACTTCACACCCCACCCCGACCAAAACACCCTGTATCTTCCACTCTATCATCAAACACATTGAACAAACCTTCAAAATACTCATTTCATGTCACTTCATCACTGCCTGTTATTACTTCCCCACTTGCCTTCTTCCAGTAATCTTTTTATTCTTTCTAAAGTTTAATGATACTCTCACCCCAACTCTCATTTGCCCTATTTTTTTCAACCCTTGCACCTCTCTCTTGACCTCCTGCCACTTTTATTTTTTTTTTCTGTATATCTCCCCGATATTTGTAATCCTTCCTTGCAAGTATCATCCAAAAGCTTCTCTTTGCTCTTTTGCTAACAACTTTACTTCCTCATTCACCACTTACTACCCTTTTTAATTTGCCCTCCTCCCACCTTTCTCATGCCACATTCATCTTTTGCACATGCCATCACTACTTCCCTAAATACATGATACCTAGAGACTGAGTGTGAATAAATGTGGCCTCTTTTGTCTGTTTTCTTGGCGCCACCTCGCACTTCTTTTTCCTTTGGGGCAGGTTATTGCCAGGAATGGATGAAGGCAAGCAAGTATGAATATTTACAAGTGCATGTATGTATATGTTTATATGGATATGTATGTGTTTGTGAGTGTATGTATATATGTGTGTATATGAGTGGATGGGTTGTTCTTCGTCTGTTTCCAGGCGCTACCTTGCTGGCGTGGGAAATGGCAATTAAGTGTAATAATGATAGTAGTAGTATAATATGTATGTGAATGAATATGTCTTTCTTCATCTGTTTCCTGGTGCCACCTTGCTAAGGCAGGAAATGGTGATCATGTATGAAGAATAGAATATATATAGCTGTTAGTAATTTTGTTTTGGTAAGGAAAATAGTTATATATGTAAAACACATTAAGGAGTAGATAACTAATTTACTTTATCAACAGGATCAACCATTAATCGAGTTCTGGGAGCGCTTGATGCCCTTGATCGTCATTGCTTTGATCGTGTTGACTCAAATAACTCTCTTGACACATTGTACAATAAGATTTTTGGTTCTGTGAAAGAAGCCAGTAATGAGGTATGTGAGTATGTCCATATTGGTTATCAAATTTGTAGAGTTTTTAACTTAGTGTTGTATTTGATATTGATTTGTGTGTTATTAACTCTTTAAGAGGTATATTTATTTATTTTGCTTTGTCGCTGTCTCCCGCGTTAGCGAGGTAGCGCAAGGAAAC
>JAUUDZ010002837.1:0-11884 GCA_032361705.1 Panulirus versicolor | reverse complement strand
AGAGATGGATGAATGATTCGGTTGACTGTGGACCAACTACCGTAATCAGAATTCGAATGTATGTGCTCGCCCATTGGAGTGCCGTGAATGCGTCACGGTCAGGAACGATAACTGCTACGGCGTAAAGGTCAATCATTCTGATGTTCTATAATTCTGCCGCTGGAAAATAACGAAACGCTGCCATTGCAGCCTCTACCTTTTAATTTCATATCATAATTTCGTATAATGTGTTGTCGAAGTTACTTTTTTTTTGAGATATTCTTTTAGACTCGCTCTGAGTTTATATCTTTTTCTTTTTTTAAGGGAGAATGATATTAGATCTTCGTGTCTTTTCTGGGAGGTTGCTGTTTGATAACACGGGAGGTAATACAACTCACCCTTGTGGTACACTAACTTACTCTTGTGGCACACAACTTCCCCGTTGCACCATAACTTAGGTACACCTGAGGGTATACTTTCTCAGTCGGCATCAGCTGCTGTGTCTGAATTAGCTCATAAACTCTTCTATTAAACTTTCTGGCGCTTGCGTGGGAAGTTTGTAAAATTCGTTACCGACTTGAAGTTTGTCGTTTAATTAAGAGCCATGCCTGCCAGTATCAGTTTCATATCAAACAACTTTTTTCTTTTTTTTTCCCCCACTCGTCAGTGGTCACCTGTCTGTATGGTACTACTATCTGTGATTTCTATTTGCGTGATGTGGAGAGAAAGTTTTACATTCGCGTTGCCCCGTTTCTTAATCTTGCACATTTGCCATGTTTTTGTTCGTTTGTACACAAAACATACATACACACACACACACACACACACACACACACACACTAGGTATACACGTATTGACCAGCCCCGAGATGATGAACAACTGGTGTGGCTGTGAGCCAACTACAGCTTCAAGGATTCGAACCCATGCATGCCCACTGTGCTTATTTAAAGTCAGAATTGGTCACTATTACGAATAGGATCCTGTATGATTACCTATTGTACTGTTCCGGTGGGTTTGTAGAGGGGTGAGGGTATCTCTAGAACATTCTCTACTGTCATACAAGTTCTTGAATTTCTGTATACTGTCTGCATCAACCTGCCATCGGTAATCCTGTTCCATTTACCAACCAGTCTTTACACAATGAAAATATTTCTTAATTTCTTTACAAGTTTGTTGCTTAATTGCATACTATGTCCTCTGGTTGCTCTATCCCTACAACCTGTTCGTCGATCTGTGTTAAAATCTTAAAAGCTGTGATCAAGTCACCCCTCAGTGTACTCTCATCCATGCTGAGTAGCATTAAAGCCCTCCTCTGCAACTTAACTCTCTTGATCTGTTGAACTCCTCTTGTCCTGTGACCAAACCTGGAAACATATTCTTTTGGCCTTATATAGAATATGATCAGCTTGCTTAGATATTTCCTTATTCTGATAGTTACAGCAAACAGTATGTCTCCTTAATTACTCTCCAAGTATGGAACTGTGCTGATATGTTAGGGACGATGTCTACTCAGAATTCCCTCTCACACACAGAATCCTGAGGCTTATATCCTGCTAAATCATAAACATATTCAGGTCTTCTTTCACGTTGTCCCGTCCTCAATCATGTATCAGGTAACTTTGGAGTCTGTTTAGTTCCCTTTGTAAACTAATTCAATCCTCCCTCTCTTTTCAATTCCCTAATGACTTTTCCTTTATCTGCAAGCAACTTCATGCAAACCATTTACACAGATAAGAGAGAGTGATGGTCCCAGAATGACTTTTCCTTTATCTGCAAACAACTTCATGCAAACCATTTACATATATGAGAGAGAGTGATGGTCCCAGAATAGAACCCTCTAGTATTCCGGTGGTCACCTTAACCCATTTGGAGAAGCCTCTTCTAATGTGTGTCTTTTGTCCCCTCCCAATGACATTATCCTCTATTTATTGAAGGAGTTTCCTCTTGTTCTTGCTTGGTGATCAAGCCTCCCATGAAGAATAGTGTCAAAGGTTTTATGGCAGTCTAGATACAAACAATCGTCCTTTTGTCTAATATTGAGCTCACTCTGTATGTGTGTGTGTGTGTGTGTGTGTGTGTGTGTGTGTGTAATCATCTGAATTTACTGTATGGGGAAGGAGTTTTGCACTCGTGTGTGTGCAATTACCTACTATTTTTACGGTACAAAAAGGGAGTTCTATACTCGTGGAGTCACATGTCTTGATCTTTGCTATCGTAAGATTTAGTAAACTTTTGGCTGTTGACACTTACAATTTAGTCATTTAGATTATTCCGTTCATACACTACTCTCGTAGTGTGTTCATTTACACCATATTTACACCTTCTCTGCAAAGTATCCTGCTTAATTCAAAATGATGAACTCTGGCTCTTCTTTCTATCATTGGCTCTTGAATCATCATTTTGGTTGAAGACTTTAGGCTGATATGAACAAATCACCTCTTACTCTTCTCCCTTTCATGTTGGATAAATCCATGATCTTTAATCACTCATTGTAATTCAACGATTTTAATTCTGACTCCATCTTTGTTTTCCTCTTCCATATCTCCTCTGATTTATTTTGTGTTTCTTTAAGTATAATGACCAAACTTCAGAGATATGATCTAGTTTGGGCCAAATCTACGATCAAACCTCTTGTTCTGTACATTTCTTTATCCGTTTGTTGGAATGAGATTATATCATCTGCCAGCAGACAGTATTTTGTTTTTACTATTCTCCTGAAGTAGAGCTCTGGCGACAGTTTAGATACAGTATCATTTCTCAGGTATCTCTTACACATAAAATCCTTCAACTTATATCGTACTACATGAAATTCCAATGGAGGCTCTCTTTCGTTTTAAGTCATCAGCATTACTTTGCCTATATTCGAGTCGCATTTTATCAACAAATAATCGGGCTAACCTTGGAGCTTCCAATTGCAGCAGCCTTCATCACTTTTTATTTTTCTCTTGATCTTGGTATCATCTGCAAGAATATCTAGATACGAGTCTAATCCCTCCAGTAAGTCATGTGAGTAGATGAAGAAGGACAATAATTTCAGGACCGATCCCGTGGCACATCGCTGGTGACCCGGTGACCCTATTCCATTTGGAGAAAACTCCCGTGCTATGCATCCTTAGTCCTCCTCTTGCCTCAATATCCTGCTACTTTATCAATTTTCTTCATGGTATAGTGGTTAAAAACTCTATGGCTATCTATATACACACAATCGACCCTTCCTCTTCTTTTCTTCAAAATGGAACTTAGTTTCTCAAAGCAATCTAAGAGGTTTCTTGCGCTTGACAACGTTCCGAATTCGTGTTGCTTCTTGCTCAGGCAGCTTCCTCTGTGCAAGACGTAATATATCTGCTTTCTGATTATCTTTCCCAGTGTTTTACATAAAACACTTGTCAGAGAGAGTGGTCTGTAACTCAGCGCAACTTCTCGAAGGAACTAAGCAACGGAAAGCATTAATGCAAAAACAGAAAGAAAAGTATGTCAGCAATGAGGATGAAAGCAAGTGGGAGCACTGCGAAGGAAAACCAGCGCTAACATCGAGCTGGAAAACCAGTGGTAACCCTGAGGAAGAACAGTGCTGACACGTAGGAGAAAAATTAGTGCTAACACTGATCAGTAAAACTGGTGCTAACTCTGAGGAAGATTAGCGTTAACACTAAGGAGGAAAACCAATGCTAACACTGAGGAGAAAAATTAGTGATAACATTGAACAGTAAAACCAGGGCTAACTTTGAGGAAGAACAGTGCTAACATCAAGTAAGACAATTGGTGCTGATATGAAAGAGGAAAATCAGCGCTAACGCTGAGGAAGAAAACCAATGCTAACATAAAGGAAAATAAAGTCTTAACATTCTGAAAAAGATAAGATATATCCCACTCGTTAGGATTCCAACCCTGTCGTGCAAATCGTCATCATATCCTTGTTGACTTACAGCAGCAAGCACACAAGGTCTATATGTGTTTTACACATCAAATTACAAGCACTCAAGGTGTAACTGGTGGCTCACACTCTATACTACAAGTACAAGAAATGTAAAGTGTGGTTCACACAATGCATTACAAGCACACTAGATGCACAGTGGGGTACACACATTACACTACGAGCACACATGGTGAATCTGGTGGTACGCATACTACCCTACAAGCGCAAAATGGCGTATCTGGTTCTTCACACCCTTCACTACAAGCACTAAAAGTGTAAAAGTGTGTCTGATGGTTCACATATTACACTATAAGCAAGCTAGATGTACTTGATGGTACAAACACTTTACTACAAGCACACGAGTTGAACACCACACTACACTAAAAGCTTGTACTTAATAATTCACTTACCACATTAAAATCACACAGATGTGTATGATAATTCAAACTCTAAAGGTGAAGTAGTTATACCTGGTGGTTCATACGCTACACTACAAGCACACAAGGTGAACCTGGTGGCTCAAACACAAAGCTACAAGCACACAAGGCGCACCTGACCGTTTTCACTCAACAAACACAAGAGGCAAACCTGGTGGTTCATAGACTACACTATAAGCACATAAGATGTACCTACACTACGTGCATAAAAGTTGTGCCTTATGGTACAAACTCCACATGATAGACACACAAGGTTTCCCTGTTACTTTACATTCCACAAGCACACACGCTGTACCTCATAGTTCACACATTACAAGCATACAAGATATACCTGGTGGTTCAAACTTTACAGTACCATAAGACAAAGTGTACCTATTGGCTCATAACTATACTACAAGCAGAAAAGCTGTAAATGGAGGTTTATACTCTACAAGTAGACAAGGTATAGCTGGTAGTTCATACACCACACTAAAACCTCACAAGCTGTGCCTTGTCGTTCAACCACAACAACGCAAGTACACAAGGTGTGACATAGTTTACGTTCCACATACAAAAGGTGCGCCCAGTATGTCACACTCTACAAGCACACAAGGTATGCTTGGCGGTTCAGAGTAAATTACATTCACACAAGATGTTCACACTCCATAAGTGTACAATGTATACCTTTTATTTACACTTTACACTACAGGCATAGAAAGTGTACTTGGTGGTTCACACACTACTCTACAGGCACGAAAGATGTGCTTCTTAGTTCACACATTACAAGTGTAGAGATTGTACGTGGGGGGTCACATTCCACGTTATAAGCAAACAAAATATAACTTGAGGTAACGCTTATAGTGCAAGGACAATTGGTATACCTTGTAGTACACAGGTTTACTTGATGGTTTATGATTTACATTAAAAGCACACAAGTTATAACTGGCGGTTTACACGCTATACTATACTATACTTGATGTACCTGGCGGTTTATAATCTGCATCCACACAAATGTAGCAGACAGTTTACAGACACAAAAGTTGTGCCTGGTGGTTACACATACCAGTACAAACACACAAGATGTACCTGTTGGTTATGTACCAGTAGTTCTGACTCTAAAAACACACACCACTTACCCAGTGATTCACACTCTACAAGCACACATATCATGTGGTTTACACTCTACACTAGCAGCACACAAGCTTTACCTGAAAGATTGCAGCGTACACTACAAGCACACTAGATGTACCTGGTGGTACAAATACTACAATACAAACACACAAGGTGTGCCTGATGGTTCATACTCTACACTACAAGCACATAATATGTACGTGATAGTTCACTCAATACGTTCAAGCAACACAAGATGTGCCTGATAGTTCACTCTCTACAAGCACTCAGGTTGAACTCAGATGTTCACATTCTACATCATGAGCACACATGATATAGCGTGGCGGTTCACACTCTACATTACAGATGTGCTTCGTAGTTCACACTCTACATGTACACAAAGTGAACTTGGTGGTTTACATACTACACATGAAGAACGCTTGATGTGCCTGGTTGTTCACGCACTACAAGCACACAAGTTGTACTTGACGGGTTACGCTCTTTCCTATAACCACTAAAGATGTACCTGGTAGTTCACACTACAATACAAACTTAAAATGTGTACTTGATGGTTCATGCACTGCTCTAGGACCGCTCAAGGTGTGCCTGTTAGTCTACATTCTACAAGCATGCAGAGTGAACCTGGTGGTTCACACACTGTGCTTGAAGCATGCAAGGTTTGCCTGGGGATGAGCACTCTACATCACAAGCACACAAGGTGTGCCTAGTAATTCACTTTACACAAATACACAAGGTGCACCCAGTAGTTCACACACTACAGTATAAGCACACACAGAGTACCTGGTGGTTAACAAAATATATTACAAGCAAACCTGATGTACCTGGTGGTTCACACAGTATTCGACAAACACACTTGGTGTACCTGGTGGTTCATACAATTCACTACAGACATTTGGTGTACTTGGTGGATCACACATGCTACAAGCACACCTGGTGTACCTGGTCTTTCACAAAAGTACACTACACGCACACTTGGTGTACCTGGTGATTCACACAGTACACGGCAAGTACACTTGGTGTACCTGGGGATTCACACAGAACACGACAAGCACACTTGGTTGCCTGGTGGCTCACACAGTACACTACAAGCACACTTCGTGTACCTGGTGGTTCACACAGTATACGACAAGCACACTTGGTGTACCTGGGGCTCACACAGAACACGACAAGCACACTTGGTTAGCTGGTGGTTCACACAGTACACTACAAGGACACTTGGTGTACCTGGTGGTTCACACAATACACTACAAGCAAACTCGGTGTACTTGGTGGTTCACAGTACACTACAAGCACACCTGGTATACCTGGTGGCTCACACATTACACTACAAGCACAACTGGTGTACCTGGTTGTATACATATTACACTACAAGAACACTTGGTGTACCTGGTGCCTCACGCAGCACACTACAAGCATACTTGGTGTGCCTGTTAGTTCATTCAGTACACTACAAGCACACTTAAATATACAAAAGGTCCCCACCTAGCACCAAATTAACACGAGGAGTACCTGATAGTTCATACCCTAAAGGTGCACAAGGTACACCTGGTGGTTTACACTCTACAGGTACACAATATGAACCTAGTGGTTCTCGTAGTAAACTACATTCACACAAGATGTGCGTGGTGGTTTACACTCTACAAGCACACAAGGTGCACCTGGTGGTTCACATTCTACAATGCTCTACAAGATCACGAAGTGTGCCTGGTGATTCACATTAAACATTAATAGTGCACATTTTGTACCAAGTACTTCACATTCTACAAGCAAACAAGATGTACCAGCTGATTCATTTTCTACACTACAAGCGCACAAGATATAACCGTTGGTTCATAGTGTACATTACAAGCAATCTACAAGCACAAAAAGTATACCTGGTGGTTCACACTCAACACTACAGCAAACAATTGTTCACACACTTTAATATAAGTACACTTTATGTACCAGGTGGTTTACACTCTACACTATAGGCAAACTTGTTCACACACTTTACTACAAGTACAATTGATGTACCTGGTGGTTCACATTCTACAAGCATGCAAGGTGTACCTAGCGGTTTGCACTCAATGTGTATCTGTTGATTTATACATGACAAGCACAAAAGATGTGCCTGGTGGTTGATACACTGCAGCAAAAGCTCGCAAAGCCTACCTCGTGGTATACACACCACACTAAAAGCACACAAGGTGTATCTAGTGGTTCACACTCTATAACTCCACAAGCTGTACCTGGTGATTCATGCTCGATACTACAAGCACAGAAGAAAGTGCTGGCGGCTCACTCCGTAAAGGTACACAAGATATACCTGATGGTTTACATTGTATACATACTCAGTACGTACCTGGTAGTTCTCGGACTACACTACCAGCACACAAAGTTGCCTCGTAGTTCATAGTCTACAAACACACAATATTTACTTGGTAATTGAAACTTTACAAGCAAACAAGATGTATCTGTTGGCTCACATCCTACACCAGAAGCCTACAAGATAGACCTGGTTGTTCACACAGAACATTACAAGCACAAAAGACGCCCTCAGTAATCAACATTCTACAAGCACAGAAAATGTGGCTGATGGTTCACACACTAAACTACGAGCACATAGGAAGTCCCTGGTCATTCACAATCTATATTACAAGCGTAGAACTGTGCCTTGTACTTCAGACTCTACAAGTACACAGGGTGTATCTGGTGGTTTACACTCTACACTACAAACAAAAAAGGCTTTGCCTGATAATTCATACTAGGTGCATCAGGTGGTTCACACACTACACTACCAGCACACCATGTGTAACTGTTGTTCACACACTACACCACAAGAATGCGAGTGTGATTTCCACACTACACCACAAGCATAACAGGTGTACCTGTTGGTACACACATTACACTACAAACATACAAAGTGTACCTGGTGGTTCACACACGACACTGCAAGCATGCCAAGGCGTACCTGGTAGTTTACACATTACATTGCAAGCTCAATAGGTGTACCTGGTCATTCACACATTACACTAAAAGCACACCAGGTGTACTTGGTAATTATTTCATTACACTCAAGCATACCAGGTGTACCTGATGATTCAGACATTACCCTACAAGTACACCAGGAGTACCTAACGATTCACACATTACACTACAAGCACATAAAGTTTGCCTGATGGTTCAGACACCGCACTACAAGCACACCAGGTGTACTTCATGGTTCATACACTACACTACAAGCACATCAGGTGTACCTGGTGGCTCACGCACTTGACGATGAACACACCAGGTATACCTGGTAGCTCACACACTACACGATAAACCGGACAGGTATACCTGGTGGTACACACTCTACACTACAAGTATACCAGGTAAACCTGGTGGTGCACACTCTACACTACAAGTATACCAAGTATACCTGGTGGCTCACACGCTATGCGACAAACACCCCGGGTATACCTGGTGGTTCACACACTACACCATGAACACACTAGGTGTAGCTTGTGGCTCACACACTACACGATGAGCACACCAGGTGTACCTGGTGGTTCACACACTACACGATGAACACACCAGGTGTACCTGATGGTTCACACACTACACGATGAACACACCAGGTGTAGCTGGTGGTTCACACACTATACGATGATCACACCGGGTGTACCTGGTGGTTCACACATTACACGATGAACACACCGGGTGTACCTGGTGGTTTACACACTACACGATGAACACACCAGGTGTACCTGGTGGTTCACACACTACACGACAAGCAAAAGTTTAACTCATCTTTGTGTCTGTTTCATGCCTGGTTTTCGATTTTATTTTCCTGCCTCTTTGATCTTTCTCTTTGTGTCCATTTTTTACCTCCGCCTATTTTTCTTTATGTCCTCTTCCTATTTCCTTTTCTTTATTTCTTTTAACTCCTTGTTTTTAAGATTCTTTGGTCCTGTTGTTATTCGCCTTCACTGCTGTTTCTTGCCTCTTCCTTCGTGATCTTTTTTCTTTTCATGGAATTTCTACTGCTCTGTCATTTTCTGTCACTTAGTATTATATCCATTTATCCCACTGTCTGGTCCTTCGAATTTTCTAGCGATCATTTTCTATTCATTCTGTACGGCGAAATCCATTGTTCAATTTCCGTTCACTCTTGTTTGTTTCCTGTCAGAGATTAAGAGAGTGTCCAACCAGCGCTTGTATACTCGCCTCTGCTTAAGATTAATCACATGGTATCGAACTCATGGTACATATGCATGTGTACCTTGTCTCAAGCACGATTTGGAAGGGTATCGAACCTGGTGTATGAATGATTATGCACCTGGACTCAAGCACAATTTTGGAATGCATGATTATATACCTGCCCTCAGGCACGATTAATATCTGGCTTGGTTAATGTTCTGCCAGTTTTAGGACCTCTCTCTATGCCGTTCTTTTAGCCAGAACTATGCTTAGTAGAACAGAGTATTACGTTTACAGACGTTATTTTCATCGACAGGGAATTTCAATATATCATTGTGCTAATTTTGCACGTGTGATGGACTGTGTTTAAAGGCAAAAGTTAACACCTAGATACACACTAATAAGGTTCTAATCAATTTAAAAACGTTATTTAGAAATTAAAGCGCTTATCTTTGAATATCGCCTGTTTAAGCTTTTGTTCTCCCTATTTTTTGTTCAGACACAGAGGATGACAAGAAAATATGGGGAGAACGCTCTACGGTATAGCCAATGTTAGGGGAAGATTGCAACTTACTTGATCGCTGGTGATATCCAGAAGGTTGAAACCGTAGATTTTAATAGTGAAAGACGAGCCATCTACACCACTGATTTAAGACTGCAGCAACACCAACAATGTCAAGATGTGGGAACACCATTGACCTCAGGATGTAGAGACACCACTGACATCAGGACACAGCAGCAAGACTGACCTCAGGCCGCAGCAACACCACCGACCTCAGGCTGCAGAAACACAACTGACCTCAGGCTACAGCAATACCACTGACCTCAGGCTGCAGTAACACCACTGACCTCAGGCCGCAGCAGCACCACTGACCTCAGGCTGCAGCAACACCACTGACCTCAGGCTGCAGCAACACCACTGACCTCAGGCTGCAGCAACACCACTGACCTCAGGCCGCAGCAACACCACTGACCTCAGGCTGCAGCAACACCACTGACCTCAGGAAGCAACAACGCCTCCAATCTCAGGATACAGGAACATCACTGACCTCACGCTGCAGTAATACTATTGGCCTCAGAGTGCAGCAACACCGTTGACTTCAGACTCCAGAAATACAACTGACCTCACGCTGCAGTAACACTATTGGCCTCAGGCTGCAGCAACACCATTGACTTCAAACTCCAGAAATACAATTGACCTCAGACTGCAGTATCACTAGTGACCTAAAGTTGAAGCAACACCCCTGACTTCAGGCTGCAGCAATGTTACCGAGCTCAGGGTGGAACAACACGCCTGGTTTCCGGCTATAGCAACACCTGTGACCTTATGCTTCAGCAACACTACTGGCCTTAGACAATATTAAAAAACCTCAGCTGGGATAACCACTGAGTCGCCAAGACGACCCCTCTCAGCCAGGAAGACTATACCACCGGCAAGACAACTGCATTCCAGGCAGGACAACCCCAGTGTGGTAGTGGTGGTGGTGGTGATTGTGGCAGTGGTTGAAGCTAGTGGTGAGGGTTGTTGCTGGTTATGATGATAGTGGCCTGTGGTGGGGATGGTGATGATGATTGTGGCTGGTGGTGTGGGTCGTGGCTTGTTATGACGATGGTGGCATATGGTAGAGATGGTGGGTGTGGTTGTGGCTAGTGGTGAGGGCTGTGGCTGGTAGTGGCCGGAAGCAGATGGTTATGTTTATGGTTTATGGTGATACTTGTAGCTGGTTATAGTGATTGTGGTGGGTGATACTGGTGTTGGTGGAGTTGTTGTTGGAGATTGTGACGGCGAGGATAGCGATGAGTAACTGGTGGCGATATTTATGTCTAATGGTAATGCTTATGGCTGGTGGTGATGCCGATGGCTGGTGGTGATGCTGGTGGCTAGCGGCAATGTTTATGGCTGATGGTGATGCTGGTGGCTGGCGACAATGTTTATGGCTGATGGTGATGCTGGTGGCTGGTGGTGATGCCGGTTGCTAGTGGTAATGCTTATAGCTGATGATAATGCTTATGGCTGATGACAATGCTTATGGCTGATGGTGATGCTGGTGGCTGGTGGTGATGCTGGTGGCTGGCTAGTGGTGATGTTTATGGCTGAAGGTGATGCTGTTGGCTGATGGCGATACTGGTAGATGAGGGTGAGGCTGGTAGCTGGCTGGTGGTGATGCTTATAGTTGGTGGTGTTTTTTTCTGGCTAGCTGATGGTGATGTTGGCGGCTGGCTAGTGGTGATTCTTGTAGCTGACGGTGATGTTGGCGGCTGGCTAGTGGTGATTCTTGT
>JAUUDZ010002815.1:0-10110 GCA_032361705.1 Panulirus versicolor | reverse complement strand
GTTTAGTCATAAAAGTACTGAGGAGAGCTGGTGACTGGATGTAGTCAGGACATAAGGGAACGACCAGTAATGTTTACCTTCGAATTACTCACTCAGCCAGGAGGTGTTTAGGCAGATCAAGAATCTTGCAGACAAGGAAGAATCTAGTAAGTTTTTCATGAGAGGTGATAGGGCAAAGGGACGAGAGAGAGAGAGAGAGAGAGAGAGAGAGAGAGAGAGAGAGAGAGAGAGAGAGAGAATGTAGTCACAGAATATGAGTAGAAGATTCCAAAAAGGTAAGAAGACAGATCAGCCCCGCTAGTGCCGCAGACAAGTCAGGAATGTAAAGTGACTGACAAGTCAGATTGAGAGTTATGTATAAAGGTGCAGACGGACAGGTAGTAAAGGTGCTCTTCGGGTTTGGTCGCTTAAAGAAGCACAAATAAGTAATAGAGAAGGTACGCAAGGGAACAATATACATGGCACCTAAATCAAGAACGTCGAGTAACAAGGAAAGTCTACAGGCCTTAGATTTGCCCATCATGAAGAGAGAAAGACGTGAGGGGTGACCTGATCACAGCCTTCAAGCTTTTAGACCAGCTTGACGAAGTAGACAGCTGTGGGGATAGAACAATCAAAGGCTATAAAGCAAACTTAAGCAAGAAACTTGTTAGACCGTAAAGATGTATTTCTATAGCAGTCAGTCAGTCAGTCTGTTCATGTCATTTTGAAGAAGCAGACGTTCAGTTTCTGTTGTGAATTGATTTCCCAACTTAGAGTCGTCTGCAAATTTCGTTATCTTACAATGCAGCTAATTATCAGTATCATTAATTAATGATAATATGAATGGAATAGACTTAGATATGAGATAGTGAATGTGAAGAGCATAGATAAATTTAAAGAAGTGTATGACAGAGAAAGTTCAAGTTATGAAACCCACGATTGTAGAACTCCCTTCCCGTTCAGCACAAATAGGTAATTACAAACTGGGAATTGCACAAAACTGACAAAGTAGGCATGACTTAGTAGATTATTCTGTCAGCAGGATATATATTATGTATTCATATAGCGCTATTACGGAAGTAATTACTCCCTTGAGCAACACGGTAGGACTCTTCAGCACGACTCTACGACCTTAGGGTAGGATAGCGTGACCACTGGGGTGGGTCTTGTTTTATTAGTGTGATCATCATACTTGTATTGTGATGATAGTTGGGACTCGCCCAAACACGCCCACAGTAAGGGTGAATCTAAGGATGGAGACCGCTGTTGGAAGAGAACAATATCAATGGAGAGTATAGTTGACAGAGAAAAGTAAGGATAGAGAGCATTGTTGGCAGAGAACAGTATAGGAGAGAGCATTATTGACTGAGAATGATATGTGTAGAGAGCATTGCTGGCAGCAAACAGTATGGGTGAAGACCATTGTAAGCAGGGAACAACATGGGTGGAAATCATTGTTAGCAGAGAGCATTATTGTTAGAAAACAATATGGTTAGAGGACTTTGTTGACAAAGAAGAATATGGGTGGAAAACAATGTTGGTAGACAGCAATATGGCAGGAGAATATTTTTTTTGCAAGCAGCATTATGGATGGTGAACATTGTTTCAGATAGCAATATGGATGGAGAGGATTGTTTTGTCAGAGAACATCATGAGTGGAGAGAATTGTTGTCAGAGAATAATATGGACGAAAAACACTATTGGTAGAGAACTTTTGTGACTGGAGAACATATGCGGCAGAACAACAAGCTTGAGAGGGTAAGCTGTCTATGGGAACTAACTCTATGAGTGAGTGTATTTCCAGGAACAGGCCTAAAGGGATGACTCAAAATTGTGAGGTGACAAGAGTTTTCAGAAACATGTTCCTGTACGTCTTGAAAAAATATAAAGAAAAGGGAATACAGAAAGACGTATGCAACTAATAAATGGAAGAAAAGTTTTCAGGGAACCTGCAATATGGGGGAGCTTCTGAAACAAAGAGAATTTCAAAGATAGAGATATCTTAAGGGAAGGCCATCAGATGATGAGGGAAATTTTCTTTGGGGAAGTGTTGACCTGTTGGTGACTGTACTGTGTAGGAGCGCTGTTATCACCTGACATCACTGGCTCACACTCCAGTAGTTGTGACGTTGGTGGAAAAGCAGGGAGATCCATCAGATCTTATATCACTGGGCTCGTACCCCAGTTTCCAGTAGCCGAGACGATAGCGAGCGAGGAGGGATATGATGAAGATAGAAAGACAGCGACTGAGGAACGGACAGACAGATAGATGTAGATAGTAATGTAGTTCATATAATCTCAGGTCCATCACTCTCACTTCTGCTGCCTCTAGAGGTTTCCAAACTACCTCTTGCTTTCACTTTCTTCAACGCTTAGAATTCCATTCCCTTCTTTCTGATCACTAGAGGATCTCATCTATTCTGTCTCGCGTCTGGTTCTCCTTTTTCATGATTTTGGTGAGATTTCTGTTAGAATTTGATATTGTTTGTCATAAGCGTTGCTTTCTAAACTTCCTTCTTTTGATTTTCCTGCCTCTCTTTGTTTCATAATGCATAGTTTCCTCTCTGGCGTTCCATCGTAGTTGTCGTTAATGGAGCGGCTTTCCCCTCCTATCCCATCAATTTCCGTTTTCCTAAGTGTTATCTCTTATCAACCACTTTCTTTCTTCTCTCTGCGAATATTCGTCTCTCTTCTTCTACTACCCAACCTATTCATTCTCTTAATTTTGATGGTAACTTACATGCACAGGCAAAACATTCCTTAGTCAAGGCCATCTCGGATGAAGGGAAAAAGTAAAAGAAAAATAAAGAAATTAATCAGGAATCTTCAAGTGTCTGTAGACCTGACCCTTGAAGGAAGAAAGGTTGTATTGAGAGAGGAAGACGATATAAAGGATATAAAGGAGGCATCATAACAGCCAATCCTCGAGTGGCCAGTTTTCAAACCAAAATAGAGGGATGCAGCTGCCAGACCTCAGGGAGTGGGGGACTTAAACACACACACACACACACACACACACTATCTTGGGAGCACACAGTAATCAACATCACTAAGTTTACCTCCCAAAAGCTGAGGGTGTTGCACGGGTGCCGCACTTATTGTTTTTTGTACAGCATATGTATTATGTCTGCAGGGGTTTGCACGCCCTAGCGTGGAGTATTGCACACATATCTTGGTTGGTTCCTCCTCCACCTCTTTATTTACTAGTGTGCAATCAAAAACCTCCCGTCCATTTATTCCTCCAACATTATCTCTCTTTAACCTTTCCATCTCCCGTATACCACGAAGTTGCTGCTCTCTTTTCTGTAAGTATTATTTAGGTCGCCGTCTTCTTCAGCAGTCTGCATGTGTCCCCACCACCATGGTATTAATGCAAAGCACGAGTCTGGCTGCTGCTTCCAGCAGTTTCTCAAATGTGGTACTTTCATGCTCCTTCCTCTATCCCTTTTCATATAACCTCTGTACCCATAAGTTTGGTCGACAAACACCTACGGAGTCCAGATTAACTGTTATCATCTTTTTCTCTAGCTTATTTCTGTCAACTGAGATGGCCTTTGATTTAGACATATTTTGCCAGTGCTGTGTCAGAGACTGTTTAAAAAAACGTGTAGATTAAGTGACAAAGGAAGCATAGGTTGTAGCCAAAAGAGGAGGATTTGATCAAAGATGAGTTCAGAGTTCACAGCATTTCTCGGGATGAAGTTTTACCTGAGGAACTAAAGCATAAGATCGTTGAAGAACAGTGATTAACCGTTATGCTGAAGGAAGGAAAAATTAGCTTACGGAGAAATGTGACGAAAGAGGAGATTCCAGGCACGGAGACTTGCATGTCTGAGTGACTGGGAGCAGGTCAGACATGCATGTTGCTAACTTACAGCACCATGATATTGTTGGACATAGTTTACTCTTGAATGTAACTGTGGTGACGCTTCCCATGCCCTGCAGTCAGGAGGATACACCAGCTGACCCAGTACTTCACCTTGATCATAGCTTCATAATATGGAACCTCACTGAGAAAAATAACTTGCATCATGAGTATACAGACTATTATACTTCTGCTGTCAACAACTCAGATTATTTTAAGTCACTTGTCAGTGATACATGATGCCTCCTTCAGTTTTTGCAATGCCAAAGCCAAGCTAGTAAGAAAATAAGAGGATTTGTACGGCAGACGCCTTCTTCTGCTTGTCATGGGACGATCCGGAATCATTTTCATTGGGAAGTATTCGCCAGGTGCTGACTGGTAGAGGCAGAAGAATCTGTTATCAGTAAATGAGTTTGACCATATGACTTACGAGACCCAGTGCAGACCTTCACAGGAAATAGCATAAATGTTGAATGATTTCACGAGTGAAAAGAACGTTCACGACGCTCTAGTTATAAGCAAGGTCGTGACTAAAACATACTGGCCAAAGAATTGTCTCATATGGGCGATACGAGAGGAACCAACCATCCCCTGAGATGGTCAATGGCCGGGTCGCTCGTGACAGCTGGGGTCAGTGTGGATCTTCTCAGTCGTGGGATGAATGACCGTAATTCCTGTTGGAGATCGTGAATCATTGAAGGAAACTGTTGTATCCTTGGAAATGGATAAACAAGAGGGATTGAAGGCGATGCATATCTCAGTATGGAGAGATTATATGCTCGGTTGCCTGGCATCTCTCAGGTGAGCCATGAGACGTTGACCCAGCTTTCAGGATGAAGGGCAGATAAGGTGGGTAGAGAAGATAACAGGGAATTCGTCAGAGTACATGGGAAGGCCTGTTCATGGCAGGGGACCTGGTAGTCCATGATGTGTTTCTTTTTTTGCGACCATTGTATTATCTTATCTAGAGTAAAGGCAGTTTGTGACCATCGTATTGTTTATAGTGAAGACATTGCAGAGCAAAGAGGTAAGGAGAGCACATGGGAAGGACAGTTATCTGCTCATCATTACTTGAATAGTATGGTAGAAACAGAAGAGCGAAGGTCACATGTCGGCAGGAAAAAATGTTAGAAGAAACACCGTGTCATAAGGAGAAAAAAACACTGCCTTGGTAATTCTATAAGAAAGTGTGACAAAACGAGTTCTCAGCTGGTATTGCAAACAGCGTCAGTGGGGCTGGCTTCTGAGAAAAGAAAAAGAGTTGAATAACATTTTTTGAAGCAGGAGTATTTAATGATAACCCAGAGTCCCGGGTGAACTTAGCGTTCTAATTTACCAATACCGACTTTTCACTTTTTTCGTTTAACAGAAGTGAACGTTTCCAGAAAAATGAAGAAAATATATATATATCCAGGTGCAAACCCATGGGTTCCTCACAGTATGAATATAAAGTTTCAAGTTTGTAGCTGTCATCATGATGGAACTATGGCACTGACAAACACATACACCAATTAAATGAAAAAAGGAGAGGGTCTTACAGAGGAATGGGAAAATAGAGGAGACATTAACAAACTATTAAAGTTTTTTTTACCAATACAAGGTTCATGGTCCTCATGAAATTTCACTATATACTGAGATAAGTGTAGGGACACTTGATAAACCATCTGAAATACTATTCAAGATGTCACTGGATAAAGACAAAGTGCTATGGAATTGGAAAAGAGCATATATCATGCCAATCAATAAGATAGGATGGAGTACTGAATCACAGACTAGGATCCCCTGACTAGTGTGGTCTTAAAGGTATTGGAAAAGATAATCAGAAATGAAATGAATGAAATAATTTTGAAAAGTGACATCTTCCATAACCTGTCATGAGAGTCCTAATTTAAGAGAATAGCTGAGGAGACAAACTAAGTGGAGCAAGCAGAGCAGAAATGGGTGAAAGGAAAGGATGGAAGTATGCTGGAACTCAGTTATGGCATACTATATGTATGTAAGAATGAAGCATAAAAGAAATCTTGTTCGGTGTCAAGGTTACAATGTTTCAAGATTCTGCAAGGTCCACCAAGTTGTAAAATGGGAAAAAGCACAGCATATACAAATATACTGTCAGAACCCAAGGTACTAATATAGAGGAAAAGCTAACCAGAGTTCTGAAGCCCACATAGATGCAAGTAAGGAGAGAGGTGCAGAACAGATGACTGGTGAGAACAGCAAAGGCAATCAAAAAGGAATTATTCAAGAGAAACACATTGAATCAAAAAAAGCACACAGAAATCTATAATGATAAGAAAGTGCGAAGATGTGTAAGGAGCAGCTAGTAAAGGATGATGTTTTAGTATACTTGGTAATAATAAAAAGTTAAAAAAACTGAAAAAGCACCTCTGGTTAGGAAATATGGATGCTGGTGGAAGGATGAATTAAAGATGTGGCTGAAGATTATGCATGAGAAAAATTCTATGGATCAAATGCATTTCTCAATTCATTTGGGTAGAATTTAGTTTTGAAATCTAAGAATTATCAAATATCAGATCTCAACACATGCAAATACATGCACTTTATTATAAGTATGCAAATATTTCTCTAATCCTCAAATGAAAGTGAACTGAGCATACCGTATAGATGAAGAGATCCAGTACTCCTGCCATGTCCCTAATCAAGGCTTTTGGTGTGAAAAGTAAACCATCTGCCAGGATCTTCAGCCCCAATTCCAAGCTCATGAATACAACAAAGGCATACTCTGCAATCTAAATACACCTGTTATTAGTCATTTCATTATCAATTATGAAAAACAGTGGTCCACATCTATTTTCTAATCAAGTTATTCCCTTACAGAATTTTCTCTGTATGCGGCATTTATGTTAGCTAAGAAGGATATAAGTCAAACAGATATATCAAAATGTATTCACTGGCTTCAACTAAGCGGATATCATGATTAAGAGGCAAAAAAAAAAGTGTAATAGCTCTCATGATACATTAATCATTATATTCACTGTACCTGCAGCATAGGTTCTTCAGTAATGCGGTAATCAGCTGTCTCAAGCATGAGGGAAATGCAGGAGAGTGTTGTTACAAGGATCATAACCCAATCTAAATATGTGACCAAGCCAAGGAGGTTACTGTAATGGAAAGAAAATCAATATAAGTGGTTAAGTTTTGAGTGATATCGTGGATGATTTCTGACTGCATTACATTCACATTACTTGGTTTTCTTTGGGTGAACATAAAGAACACTGAATAATCTGAATAATCAAATCTATCATGTTACATATCATTCCCTCTTCAGCAAAGTAACAAAACATCTTCAAGGAATTTGTGGTTAAAGCCAAATGACAAGGTGATGGTATGACAGTCATAATTTTAACATTAAAACTAATCTAAGTCCAAACACACAAGTATCATGGTTTTCATGGAGATAGCTGTCTATAACTTGACAAAAACCGGTAAAACTTCTTATGGATACTATCTGATGGGATGTACTGATGGTTTTCCTTAATCTTTATTGAGGGAGTATGAACAAATCTGAAAGGGGACTGAAGTACATATCATAGAGTCATAGCATGAAGATATTCTAAATGAAATTTTCTTTTTATTTAGGCCCAATACTGTGAACTGTAACTAATTCTAAGCTTCCAAATAAATGTTGTAGAAACTGATTTTTTCTTACTTTTCCTGTCTATATATATTCGTATCTCTGATACCCATTCTCTCTAGGAATCCCCATCAAATAGGTGGCCATGGCAAAAGAGTCTCCATTTACCTATGCCTTATATGCCTCCCTCACATACACCACCCTACACATTCTTCTATCAGTTCTCTCCCTCCCGTGCTCTTCCACTCTAGTTCCTCGTGTCATAAGTGGACTTCCTCTCACAGCCACCCGTTTAATCATACTAACACACAAAACACCAACCCCGTTAATTCTACTATCATACACTCTTTTAAACTTACCATCATGCATTCTTTCTATATGCCTAAACCAACACAAAGTATCACATTCCACCTACTCTTCCATTTCAAAATTCCTCTCTTTTGCATTCCCCACCATACCAAACCTCTCATTCCCCCCCTCATTTCTTTCTTCATTCCCCTAGTCATACCAAATGCTCCTCTCAAATAGCTCATTTCTACATTTCTTGACTGTTGTGATCTATTTCATGTCCATGTCTTGGCTGCATAGGTCAGGGTTGGGAGGACTATGCTGTCTCTTAAGCTTTCACATCTAAGGCTTATGGTCCTGATGACATCTACCCCATGTATGGAAAGAGTGTGCCTCTGAACCTATAACAAGGCTTGCTCATCTTTTCTGTTTCTCTCAAAAATCTAGAACTTCCCCTTCTTCTTGGAAGCATGCGTTGATACATCCCAACCTTAAGAAGGGTGACTGTTCTAACCCGTTGAACTATCATTCTGTTGCTTTGACACCTACTGTTTCCAAAGTCTTTGAATCCCTCCAATATCTTGAATCTAACAGTCTTCTCTCTGATCTCCATTATGTCTTTCATTTAGCAAGATCCACAGTTAATATTCTTTCCTATCTTTCTAATGTCTGGTCATCATCCCTGAAAGATACTGGGAATCCTTTGTAGTTGCCCTTCATATCTCCAAAGCTTTTGACACGGTTAGGCATCGAGGTCTTATGTCTAAACTTCCCTCTTTTAGCTTTCCTCCCTTATATCTAGCTTCCTCTTGAGCCAATCTATCTCCATGGTTATTGATGGATCAGCCTAACCCCTTTCTTCCATCAACAGTAGTGTCCCTCAAGGTTCTGTCCTCCCTCCTACACATTTTCTCCTTTTCATCATGATTGCCTCTATTCCATAAATTACCAAAAGCACTCTTATACTGACGACTCAACAATGCATTCTTCCTCACTGTTCAACTCAACTCCTTCCTCCTTCACTTGATCTGCATCTCATCTCAACACAACTTCCACAATAACCTTTGACTTGGCGAGGATATCTCAGTGTGGTAGATGAAATCTACTAAAGTTTAATGCCTACAAGGCCCAGTTTCTGCACTCTCTCCATCAAAAATTCCTTGCAACTTTCCGCTCTCCTTCAGCAGTTCTGTAGTCCCACATTTTGACTTGATGAACACACATGGTATTACAGTAACATCCACCCTTTCTTGGAAACCCCATACTACAGAAATAGCAAAGTCTGCCTCAAAGAGCCTGGGAGTCCCGTTTAGAAGTCAAAATTTCTTTTCACTCGAACAACTGCCTCATTTATACAAAGGACTGATCTGTCCTTGAATGGAGCACTGCTCTCATATCTGGGGTGGTTCTTGCTCTGTATCCTTACTCTACACAGTTGAGTCAATAGCAATCTGACTTATGAACAATCCCAGGCTACTTCAAAATTTAACTCACCTATGCTGCAATGTTGGTTCACTTTCCCCCTTCTATAGGTATTACTTTGGTTTTTCCTTCAGAGAGATGGCTGCTTGTGTGTCCCCACCAATAGCTAGAGCACATGATACTTGGCATACTGCTGCATTACATGATGACTGTCCGTCCCTTGACAACTCAAGGATAGGCCGTTCTGATAATTGTTTCTTTCCATACATCTCAAAACTTTGGAACTCCCTATCCTGTCACGTCTTTCCCAATAACTATGACCAGGACCATTTCAAAAGACTTTTCACTTCCTCCAGAATTTCTAAATACTTTCTCTTATCTCTTTTTTCTTTCCTTTTCGCTTTAACATTTCTCTCTCTATTCCAAATTAAGGCCCGGCGTTGATGTGGACTTTTGTCCTTGACTGGAGCCTTGAAAGTAAACATTAAGTACATAGATTGGATTTACCTCAGGGACATGTTACATGTAAGATATACTTACCTTAGTGATATGAACACTTTAAGTAGGTATATACTTACCTTAGTGATATAAAGACTTTAAGTGGGTATATACTTACCTTAGTGATATGAAGACTTTAAGTGGGTATATACTTACCTTAGTGATATGAAGACTTTAAGTAGGTATGTATTGGATATTCTATGTTTTATCTTTATTTTCTTTGAACCATTCGAACATATATGGATATAATTTTTGTTTTCGAGCATTCATTGTCATGTGATAAACTTTTCGTTTGATACTGGTATCTGTGTATAATTATAGGGTGGTTATTATTATTATTATTATTATTATTATTATTATTATTATTATTATTATTATATTACTATTATTATCATTATCGTTATTATTATTATTATTATTATTATTATTATTATTATTATTATTATTATTATTATTATTA
>JAUUDZ010002804.1:0-11885 GCA_032361705.1 Panulirus versicolor | reverse complement strand
TGATTGGTGTTTGCGTGTTACGGTCAGATTTTTACAATCGTGTTGCCCACAATACCTTCAACAGCCAGGATTCGAACCCAGGAACTTTTGCGTGGTAGATAGGAATGCTAACTGCAAGGCTACGATCGCTCCTAACAGAGAAATGACTATTCGATTACAAGTAATCGAATACCCTTCGTCTCACATCCATGAGCGCAGGGTCTACACCGGTCAAATCTCATAAGGCTCACATTACCAGAAGTAGCATTTTACAGAACCTTACTGTACAATCACAGAGGTATACGGACACGAATATAATGTATATGAATGCGCACTTTCATACAGCACATAATATCCGCCAGGATTCGAACCGAGGACCTTTTGCGAGGTAGATTACATCGATCCATTTCAATCTATCCAAAGAACACCTGAATGTTGAGGTCCTAGTTATCAAAGCCTCCTTTCCCTCCACCCTATCCTTCCATCTTATCGGTCTTACCCTTCCCCTTGCTTCTTTCCTCCCTTTTGGTTGCAAAGATTCTCTCCGTCACTCTTTCTTCGTTAACTGTTTTCCATATAACCGAACCATTTCAGGGTAGTCTAGTCGGCCCTCTCAGTCAGACTGTGCTTACTACTACACCATCTCTCTGCTACTGTCATTCCTCGTATAATAACACACATCACGTCACATATTGTCCAAAGGCATTTCATTATGTCTTCCTCCACAGTAGGGAAGCTTAATATTTTTGGCCATTGCTTTGGCGTATGAGAAAGGGTAGTGAGTGGTGGAATGAGAATATCATTTCGCTAGTGAAAGAGAAAGTAGAACAGTGTGGTCAGAATTTGCAGGGAAAGAGTGCAAGTGATTTGGAGACGCATAAGGGAAAGTAGCAGGAGGTGAAGAGAAATGTACGCCAGTTGAAAAAGAGAGGTCAAATGATAGGCGGTTAACACAGTATCGACGAACTTCATAAAGAATAAGAAAATGATCTGGAAGTCGGTGAACAGTGTGAGTTGAACAAAATGACTAATACGTAGAGGTGACAGTAAGGATAGAGTTATGGTGAACAGCACTGTAAAACGAGCGGAGGGAATGAAAGCCTCGCAAGTGATATCTGTAAAAATAAATAAATAAATAAATCGGTAAAAGTAGGAGGGATCACACCCGAGTTTCTCAGGAAAGCGAACAACTAGGTTGGAAAGCAGCCGAGTTTCCCAAGAAAGGGAGTGAGAGTGTTGTTGATGGGTTAGTAAGGTCGTTCGAAGTCTGTATGGCCTTAGTTGAGGTGTCAGAGAACTGGCAGAATGCATGTACAGTGCCCATATATTGAGGCAAGGGGGACGAATCTGAATATTCAAATTACCTAAAGTCTGTTGAATATATCTGGTAAGGTGTATGGGAGAGTTGTGACTGAGATGGTGGTGGCATGCATAAAATATCTTACTGGGGAGGAAAAATTTGGCTTTCGCAGTGGTACAGGGTGTGAGGAGCAGGTGCTTACAAAAGAATATGTGAGAAATACTTGGGGAAGAAGAGCGAATAGAATATGGCATTTGTGGATCTGGAGAAAACATATAATAAGGTTGGTGTGCTGTCTTGTGTAAGGTGCTACAAATATACTAGGTGGGTGAGAAAGTTACTAAACACAGTGAGGAGCTTTTACCACGAAGGTAAGCCATGGGCACGAGTAGGTAAGAAGGCTTAGTGTATGGTCTTAGGTAAAGGTAGGCCTGTGTTAAGGATGTGTGGTGCCACAATGGCAGTTTAATATATTCATGGATCTGGAGAGGTGAGGAAGGTAAATGCGTATATCTTGGAACAAGAGACAGGTCTACAGTATCGTGGGGGTGTGTGCAAGGGGTGTAGGGGATGGGTGAATAGGTATGTCTCTGGCGACGTACTTCAGCGACAAACACCACAAGCTGTATGTAGTCGGGGTTTGAGTGAACATATGCGGATAACAGTAAAGTAATCACATTCAGCAGGGGACTGAGACAGAATGGATTGAGACTAAAGTAAATCTGACTCAGGAGGACCTGGAAAACACGTAGTGCTGCCTGCGAATAGACTGGCAGCCGATAGAATAACGGGGGTTTGAGTGAGTCATAGGGTGGAAGATGGGGGGCTAAGGGTCTGGGTACATTTAAGGAACATCCAAATATGAGTATGTTTAAACGAATATTATTCCCAAGTGTTATACTGACATGAGTCTAAGGCCATGAACGCCAAAAAAAAAAGAAAAAAATGGAGAGGTTGGATGTGTTAAATGAGGTCGATATTCCTTGTGAGATGGGTTGATAATGTAAGAAATGATAGTTTTCGGAAGAAATGTGGTCGTAAGTGAAGTCTGACTGAGAGCCGACGAGAGATTGATGAAATGGTTAGGGCATAATGAAAGGATGAGAAGAAATACTGACAAAATGGACATATGTGTTAAAAAAAAAAAAGGAGGAAGAAGAAGGGGAAAGCAAGAAGGCGGGAGGATGGAGTGGTGGAGGATTTTGTATATCGGGGCCGTAAAGGTTTAGACGGACGAGAGGCGTGCACTGGGTGTAATGAACTGGACTGTTGTGGTAACATGGCCGAAGTGGTCACTAGGGTGAACTAGAGCATAGGAAGCGGTCAAGATAAGCCGTAGAATAGTTTCTTGGATTGGCTATGTAGGGTATGCCAGGGTGTTGGATTTACTCAGTCGACTCCAGTCAGCTGCCGCAGCGAAAGGGATACATACACTCGTCTCTAGATCAGTTAGGGACATCGAACGTCTTGATCACCATTTTGTATTATTCTAGATAATTCTAGAATTCTAGATCCAGTTTTAGACTCAGTTTTGTTTATCTCAGAAATCCTATGGAAGTGGAAACAGAAGAATCTCTGTCATCAAATGAACCCAATGCTCGTTTGTTCTTGATGACACCTAGCTGAGGAGAGATAGGTAGCTGTGTGTGTGTGTGTGTGTGTGTGTTATATATATATATATATATATATATATATGTATATTCTTTTTTTCCATACTATTCGCCATTTCCCGCGTTAGCAAGGTAGCGCCAAGAACAGAGGACTGAGCCTTTGAGGGAATATCCTCACTTGCCCCCTTCTCTGTTCCTTCTTTTGGAAAATTAAAAATAAGAGGGAGGATTTCCAGCCCCCCGCTCCCTCCCCTTTTAGTCGCCTTCTATGACACGCAGGGAATAGGTGGGAAGTATTCTTTTTCCCATATCCCCAGGGATAGATATATGTGTGCATATGTACATAGCAGGTGTTCTTAGATCATTAAGGTGTTATAGCTGAAAGGGACACAGAAACACGTTTTACAACTACCTTTTTTTACTGCACTGGATATATTTGAAGTAACAGGGGGCAATAACTGCTACCAAGGAAACACCACAGTGGCCTCTCCGAGTGTATTCTGGTAAGAGACGTTAAGGCGCTAGTAAGTGAGCTTGTGTGTATACAGGCACAGGTTTTAGCCTGACTGACTTCCTTCTGTGATGTCCCGGGTATATAAGAGGCGGCGAAGTCAGGTCTGGGACAGATAACAACCTAACCAGTCTACCTAGACTAGCGTATTACCGTCTTTACCTATACCCGTCTCACGTACCAACATTGTACTAAGCCTAAAATACGACCTTCAACTAAGAATGAACCATCATATCCAATTAAGGGTGACTATTGCAAAAGAGCTCGTGAAATTGTACAGATTCAGGTAAGCTAATTTTAAAACAAAATTCCATCTATAAAAAATTGATTCGTCCATTGATCACTTACTCTCCATCAACACTTGATCTCGCAGCCAATACTAACATCCGCTCCCTCCAAATAATACAAAATAAAGCTTTACGGTGAATCATTAACACTGGATGGAACGAGATCACCAAGATCACAGAACTCCACGAGGGAGCGCGACTGCGAAAAGCAAATGGAACGTTTTGATCTCCATCATTACTCCTGGATAGTATTCTTCGAAAATCTCTTAGGAGTGGATAATCCAAACTATCTATTCAATATTCCACCTGGATACTATCAAAATCACATCTATTAAAAAAGAAATGAAAACAAACGAAAACATTAAGGTATATCCAGTGTCTGGCGTCAGATATACAACCCCTCTCCTCTAATACCCATCCTCTATAAGAAAAAAAAAAATCCTACTCATTCCTTGCTTCCTCAACTTACCAGCTCTGTGCTAGCCAACCTAACCAAACCAATGCACGTTGGGTCAAGCCCCAGTTCTTTACCTTCTATCAAATCTCACTTCCTCAAAGCTGTCTCATACCTTCCCCTCTCTTTCTTGGAATGGCCTTTCTTATCTTCATCATTCATTCAGGTCTGAGAGAGGTAACTATTCCGGACTGGAAAATTTGTTTACAACTTATATTTCCGGTTGTCTGATCACTTATTTCTCGTCCACTCGGTAAGGCTGCCTGAAACAGCCATCGACCTCGGAAACTCTTGCGGCACTATCACAAAAGCTCAGCCGCGCTCCACAACTACGAAAGCACACATCTGTCCTACAGCATATCCAGCAGACCTCAGAGCGCCTTCTCTTCCGTAAGGCAAAACCGCGAGACCAGGCACCACTTCATCTCTGCTCCCGCACCAGTATCATGGGAATTCCACTTCATTTTTTCATCCCCGATCGTTCATGTTGCACCACGCCGACTTTCGGAAGATTGGAATAGGTTTGGCAGCTTTCGGAGTGAGGGCAAATTTGTGTAATTATGAAAATGTTCATGCACAATTATAACTACAAAGGCCACATGTGGTCTTCCTTTCACACCAACCTCTATACTATCATAAACTCCATTTTGCTAGGGCGGTTCAAAGTACCTTGTTCTTACCGTACGTAACCATTACTTACCGGTACGTCAGTGTTAAGTAATCTATGTTACTGTTTTCACCCTTGAGCCCTCACATTCCAGTATTCGAAAACATTTAACAAAAACAGAGCCGAATGTGAAAAAATGTGAAATTAGGGTTTTCAACGGTTACCATGGACTTGCCATAGTCCATGATATTATCAAAACATAAATAGTAAAATTAGTTTCAGACATCCACCTGTTTGAAAGTTGAAATTATGGTTTTCCTTTGGTTTTCAAGCAAACTAAACTTAACCTAACCAAGGCCTGGGTGTCCGAAACGATAATAATATTAGCATGAATAATCAATCTTATCTTGGCAGAAAAAAATATCTGAGAGGAGAGGAAGATATTATGTATCAGTGTCATCAATAACAAGTGTAAACTAGTTCATGACGTCATGATGTAAACGTTGGCTTACCAAAATAGTAATTGGCGAGTGACCAAGTAGTATTACGTGATATATGGTGGCCAGCCAGTATGCTAAGGCCGGCAGAAATGACCGAGTCTTCTGAAGACGAACTAGAACTAGAAAGTTGTGGGACAGGGCCAGAATTTACCATCCGAAGACGCACACCCTTAGAGGAAAAACTTGACATGACCCCAACCTTGTATGAGTAAGTGCAACCCTACTTGCGAAGAGATAAATGTTATTGGTTGTGACTAGATTAGTATAATATACCTGTTCACAGACAAGATACGTATATGTACAACTGTCCTCTATCGAGAGCGTGGAGATGTTTAATGGTTTAAAGAATTCTAAGTTAACATTACAGGCATTAACGCGGCTTTAAACTGGTATGGGTGGAATAATTTCGCTTCATTTAGAGGATGGTCAAATGTTTCTTTGAGGTACTGTAGTCCACTCAGTTTCCCACAAAATGAGTGGGGTCATAAAGGAGAAAAGTATTTGGGTAAGAAAATCACAAAAGTCAGTATATTTAAGGAAAAAATACTCAAACCTAATCTGGTAAATATCCAGTTTGGGGGTACTACAGAAATATGTTTGGAAGATATGAGTGGTCTCCATATATTTATTAGAAGTAAAGTAACTTATGGGAGGTGCATGAACATTATTTTTGAATTACCAGTACTATTACCAGTAGTACTGAAAATAGAGAGTGCGATGGTGAATTCAAAAAGTAAACTCCTCCTTTCACATTAGATATAGGCTGTCGCGAGATTAATCATGCATAGTAAGATTTGGATGTTAAGATTTGTTCAGAGAATAGGTTAACCCTTCCTGAGCATGACATGGATTGTTGTTTATTGTATAAGAGTAAATAAGGCATTAGTTGTGTGGGTTGTGTGCCACATATCAGTAGAGATATGGGGTTAATGTAAAAATGGGATAATGTAAATAAAAATCTGTCAAAGACATGAGAACCTCTCTTCAACTTTCCTGTTAGCTGAAGGATTTAATGTTTTGGTCTTCTGATGGGATGTCATGGGATGGTTGCTTGTAGGAAGGTTGGGCTGTAAATTGTTCTGCCACCGTGATTCTTATGAAGTTGCTGCTTCAAAAAATTGATTGTTCTGTTGTAGAGGATCGTTTGGAACTGCTGCTTGTAGTGAAGTTGGGCATTGAATTAATCTGCTGTTGGAGATAGCATGGAATGGAAACTTATGGGATAGTTGGGCAGTGATGTGTCTGGTTGTTCACTCTATCATCTGTTAATATGTGTCAACAGTTAGCATCATGCTCAGTCTTGGTGTGAGTGGTGTATTTTGAATAGAAGCTCGAACATTGCTAAGTCTCAAGAATTAGAAAAGTTAGGTAAGCTTTTGTAGGTTCTGTTCATTCTTTAAACAACTGTCAAATACTTTTATATTTAATTGAAATTACATTATTCTTGGTATGCATAACCCTCACCACAGTTGCTTATCTAATAACAGAATAGATTTCAGTACATGTTATAAAGGTCCCTTGCTAACCACATAGGTTATATTTTTGGTAGAACAGCATTTGGACTAGAACTAGGCCAATGAGAATTAGGGATTTAGGGGGAGTGACCAATTGTAAGAATTACCTGAGGCCATAATGTATGCTTCTAAATCATAAACTAGCCTTTTATACCCTGGAAACATGTTTATTCTTCAAAAGTATGAAGAGATTTTATACAAAAGTGATAAGAAAATTGATGAAGGAATTATGATGTAAAAAATGATAGCATTAGGTCTCCCCGATGCTGTGTGCTTGGCCTCTGTACTCTTACAAAAAAGGCCAACCTGCTATGCCACACAAAAGATTGCCTCACTTTTCTTTATGGTACACACTAATGTTTCATTAACACTGGAATGATTCCTGGCAGATTATGCATTTTCATGTGCAAGTTGATCAAATAAGACCACCGTTTGTTATAAAGTCTACACTTTCCTTGCCCTCCTTAGGGTAGCTGAATTGCATCATTAGCTTTATTCTTTGAGGCCATATTTAAGGGAACAAAATAACAAGCAAGTTTATCAAAAGTTTGTTTTACATCAACATCACATGGAGTTCCTCACTCATGGAGAGTTGCAGTTAGAAGTGCAGCAGAGTGAAGGCAAAGACATTTAGGTGGCATTATATCTCTGGCCATTTCTGTGTGCATCTTCTTGCCACTCCTGTGTTGGATCCAACAGGTCTATGGGATGGCATTGAATAGGGTCTCAGTTGCCCATGCCGTCTCAGCTAACATAAGGAAAATTAGATTGTAAATTCTGTTTCGTTCCTTCCCTGGAAGGTTCCTGAGATCAAGCATTGCATTGACTGCATGAAAATAACTAAAAGCAATCATGCTTTTGTAATGATAAAAAGTGAATTCCTTCAGCATGATACTGTTGCTGCAGTCAGAATAATGATATTTACTAATGGCTTAAAATGTGATAGTGAAGGTTTTGCCATATTGATAAAGAATCTCGTATAGCAAAACTGTGATTATCTTCCATATTTACTACAGAACTGTATGGTATTTATGCTGCTATTATGATAAGTTAGGAATCTCCTATTGGGAGATTTAGAACCTACTCTTGATTTCCAGAGTACATTCCAAGTCGTATCATATCAGACTGTTGCAGTGTCTCATATAGTTGAGAAAGTTCAAAATTGGATTGTAAGAATCATTCTAAAGTACAATGTTGAATTTTGCTGGTGCTTTGGACATATATTGATATCAGCAGTAATGAAGTAGCAAATGCTGAAGCTAGAGCAGAAGTACATATCTATTTTTGGACCTATAACACATTTGACCACCATTCCCACAGCTTGTCTGTGAAAACTTGCTACTCAAGAATTGGCTGTTATGATACTTCCTTCCTTCAAACAGCTAAGATGTGGAATGCTCTTCCTTTTGTCTTTCCCTCTTCATAGAACTTTTTTTCCTTTAAAAGTCAGATCTACAAACGTGTGGAGCCCTGATTAATTTTTTTCTCTTTCTTTAACTCTTTTTTCCACCCAAGATGACATTGATTGTAGTGTGTTATTTGCCTACGCCTTGTCAGTCACTGTAAAAAGAAATATACATTTATATGAGAGGTATAACCTTGGAATTATTTTAAGAGCAGAGAAAATGATTGGTAGATATAAATGGGAAGCTTGTTAGACTTAGGAGCAAGAAAAAACTACAAAGAATAGAGAAATATATTGAGATATGGGTCTCCTCTTTCAACAGGAATTGCCTCTTTGAGACGGCTAGCCCAAAACCTTCCTGGAGCTCCAAGAGTCGAAATCCAGTACCTTCTAGATGCAGATCATGGCGACAGATGCGAATGCATGAGGGATACTCACTTCCTTTTGATGAATTCCGTATGGCAGCAATGCAAGGGAATTTACCTGTAATCAGGTCCTTGATTAAGCAAGGTAAGAAGATCTCGCTCAAGGTAAGATTTGTAGTCTGTTATCAAATTTAATCAGCTTTTTGTATTGCAAAGGGCAGATGTATCTTGCAATTGCATTTTCTAATCTCAGTCACTGTCATTTTTATCTTTTTCCTTAGGTATTGCAGTAGATGAGATTCTAAAATCTGGATGGACATGCTTGATGTACGCTTCTTCCTGTGGAAAACCTCAGATAGTTAAATTCCTCCTTCAGCAGAATGCTGATCCCAATCTCCATAAAGGCAAGTACGATTTATATGAGATACAGATTACGTTTACTTTGGCATTGTGAAGTACCTTGTTAATGGTTGAAAATGCAAAGCATTTAGATTAACCTCCTTTCTTCTCATCTTGGTTACACCCACACACATACAGGCACCCAGTCTGAGCCTTCAAGGAGTATGAGCACTCAGTTCTTGACTTCTTCTGTTTCCCCTTTTAGAATGTAAACGAATGTGGCCTTTTTTGTCTGATCCTGGTGCTGCCTCGCTGGAGGGGGTAGATGATATATTGTGTGTGGTGGTGTGGTGACGGGAATGGATAATGGCAGCAAGTATGAATATGTACGTGTGTATATATGTATATGTCTGTGTATGTATATGCGTGTGTATGGGTGTTCATGTATATATGTGTGTATATGAGTGGATGGGCCGTTCTTCATCTGTTTCCTGGCGCCACCTTGCTGACATAGGAAATGGCGATCAAGTGAAATTAATGAATAGATATATATACTGTTGTATATGTACTCTTCCATTCATGTATGAATATTAACCTGGTATACCATAATTATATGTATGGATGGTATGTCTGAAAGGAGTGCAAGTGATTAGCAGGAGTAAAATAGAAAGTGTTAGATGGTTGTGAGAAAGGTGGGAATTGAAAAAGAGGTAAGTTGAGAGATGGAGTAACAGAGTACTGATGAACGCCAGAGAAATAAGGTGTTATGGAAGGAGGTGGATGGTGTGAGGAGGGAAAGAAAACAAATGGGAGTGAGCATTGATCACCATTGTTATGAATGAAAAAAAGTATTAAGCACAAGTAATTGGACTTTGTAGAATTTGACTTTGGAATGTAATTAATGTATTGGGCGTAGACGTTAGATGTTTTCAGTTGTAATTAGTGTTATTCCTTTATTCTGACTGTTTAACTTTTTCCAGGTAGGTCTTATGAAAATATATACTTATTTAGGTAACCGAATGACAAAGATATGTATTCTTATTGGAGGAATATCGGATTTTATTTCCAATGAAAACTTGGTTCAAGGTATCTGTGTTGGGACTGCGTGCATTTACACAATAGTCACGGATTTGAAAAGAGGAAACAAGAGTATGCTAGCAGAGTAGATGTTCTTAAAGAATTGATACACGTAAAAAGAGGGCTAATAAGTTTCCATTAATTGGAGTTTGTTAAGATTAATATTATTACAACAATGTACAGTGCACAGGTACGTAGAGGTGAAATCTTTGTAGTTTAGAATGCTCTTCAGACACTTTTTTCTTGTCCTTTTGGGATCCACATTGCTTAATTTAACTGTGCGATGAATAAAGTCACAAAAAGGAAATTTTTAACAGCATCTGATATTCTACTTTAGTCTGCTCTTGAAGTAATGCTGTCTATTTCTACATTTTCTTCAAGGAGGTTGGCTAAAGAAAATATGGTACTAGGAGTGACTAGTGAAGATTCTCATCGTCCATCATTTTCCATTCCCACCAATTCATTGGGATGGATCAGATACACTCATCATCAGAACATAATTCACGAACATTCTAAACCCATTTCCAGTGCTTTAAATGAAACATGGACTCCTGCACCTTTGAAAATGCTTTCTACTTTTTCATTTTACATATTTTTGAATGACTGAAGAAGTCAGAGCCCTATCAAGTTCCTTGATTTACTTTTGTAGCTCCGTATCTCATTCACTTTAGAACATTATGAAATGTAGCAACCAAATAGATTACACTAATGTGCTGCTATAGAAAGCTCTGTTGTTCAGAATGCTCTGTGGCCCAGGGTTCGGTTAGCTTTGGTTGGATTAGGATAATGACTGTGGGTTAGGGTTATGGTGTGTTGAGATGGGTAGGTTTTTTGGTTAGGTTGCAGTATTATATGGTCAAGTGGACGTGGGTAAGGAAAGACCGAAAGATTAGATCAGGATTTTGTAAAGTAGGGATGAATGTAACGTGTGAAATTGAATGTTCCACTTTTGATTGAGGAACTTGATCCAATTTTTTTTTGTAATGTCTCGGCAGTATTTCATTTCACTTTCATTTCACATCGAAAAACTGTGCTGCACTTTAGGCGATACAAGTATTTCATGCAACACCCTTGTAATTTGTCTCAGAATCGATGAATGACGCAGATCAGCTTTGGTGGGAAGAGTTTAAGACTTTATCTAAATAGATGTGACATCGACATTTTTATCAATATCCTGTGATATATTACAATTGAATAAATGTAGATCCATTTGCCTATACGAAACAGCTTCTGTCTACACGTAGCAAGTATTACTCTCGTCTTTATCTAACCTAATGTTGAAACTCAACATATGACCTGAGCACCTGCTTCAGTTTGTCTGCAACTGTTTCCCTACTAATATATGTCTTTATTGAAACTTAAATTTCTTTAAAGTCATTGTTGGATGTGCTCTTCGGTTGATATCTGCAGAACTTATGACCTTCATATAATATGGTCTCCCTTTCCCACCTGTTTTACTCTCAAGTCACCCCCCACCTCGGCGGTATTCTCAAGAGTGCAATACTAGTTTTCTTAGTATCTTTTCATTCCATTCAGGTTTTCTGATACGTGCTATTAGTATTGTTATATTTCTTCAAGGGAGTCTGTTATCCACATTGTGGTATGGTGGCCAGAATTGTGCAACTTAATTTAGGTGAGGTTTGCATAATGCCACGGCCTTTTACTTTCTTGTTTACATCCGTCCTAGGTATGAAACTCATAACTATTAACTGTAAAGGCTTCATTAACCCATTGTTCTTCTGGCTTTAGGTATCTGCTAGCCCTTAGGTGACCATACATTTCTCCGTCTTTAATTGGTGGCTCATCTGTCGTCCGATACTTAGGCGGCTCAAAACTTGTTCTGTATCCACAGTGAACGTCATACCCCATTTTCAGTCACAACGTTAACCTCTCTCTCTCTCTCTCTCTCTCTCTCTCTCTCTCTCTCTCTCTCTCTC
>JAUUDZ010002803.1:2327-14739 GCA_032361705.1 Panulirus versicolor | reverse complement strand
CAAGTCAATGGCAGTGGTATCAAAAGTAAACACACTGGAAGTACTCATCCTATTCTAAGAATGCAACATACGTATGGCCCTTATCTAGTCTGTGTACAAAAATTGAAGAATGCAATATAAGTAGAAAATCATGTCCAAATTTGGCAACACACAAATTTATACAAATTTGACTCTACTGATTTTACCAGCTTCTATTAGCCTCACAGATGCAGTATCTTTGTTGGAAATGGGGTTTTCATTGCAACCTGATTATTTTTCTTCTACATACAGATTATGGTTAATGTAAATGCGTACATTATATTCATATTTTTGTTGTACATTGCATCATTTTGCCCATAAAGATATTTGATCTGGTAAGGTGAACTATCTGTGATTTTGAAACTATTTTCCATATATATTTCACTTATAAAATCATAAGTTAAGAGTATACAAAACTAACTACAATATGAGAGTTCATCATATTTGATTTCTTTTTTACCATTTTTATAGGAACAAAGTACATATAACGGTATGTCCTACTGTAAGAGATTTTAAGAATAATGGACCATTTCTTTATTGTTGTTACAAAATTATTAAGGGCATATAGAAATTATCTCTGGGGATAGGGGAGAAAGAATACTTTCCATGTATTCCCTGTGTGTCGTAGAAGGCAACTAAAAGGGGTAGGAGCAAGGGGGCTGGAAATTCTTCTCTCCAGTTTTCACTTTTCCGGAAGAAGGAACATAGAAGGGGGCCAAGTGAGGATTTTTCCCTCTAAGGTTGTCTTCTGTTCTTGGCGCTGCCTCACTAACATGGGAGATAGCAAATGTTATAAAAAAGAATGACAATTATAAAACTAGATTTCTTATTGGCTGGTAATTCATTGAATATATGGGAAAAAATATGATATAAGGGTGTATTGAAAGTAAAATGATATGTACGAGTAGGAAGAAAAAAGAGCAAGTTCTAAGTGAAGATTGGTCTGTGGCAAGGGTTTGTAATGTCACCTATCTTTCTATCCATATCTCTGATATTTGATCTGGTTAGGTGAATTGTCTCTGATTTTGAAACTATTTTTCACATGTTTTTCACATACAAAAACATAAATCAAGATATAAAAAATAAATGTTTTATCCCTGGGGATAGGGAGGAAAGAATACTTTCCACATATTCCCTGCATGTTGTAGATAGTGACTAAAAGGGGAGGGAGCGGGGGGCTGGAAATCCTCCCCTTCCATTTTTTCTCTCCAAAAAAAGGAACAAAGAAGGGGGCCATGTGAGGATATTCCCTCTAAGGCTCAGTCCTCTGTTCTTAATGCTACCTCGCTAACACGAGAAATGGTGAATATTCACTTCTTACTCTAGGATTCGCTTCCATCATTTTGAAACTCCATCAGCACTTGGGAAACTGGCCAAGTCCACCAGTTAGGACCATACATCATGAAGTATAATGATGTGTTTCTAGTCCAGCTATATCTGTATGTGGGTTAAGAAACTTGTTAGGTCAGTTTGAGATCAACACTAGAGCACATGATGAGGAAGTTGACCTCTACCATAGTCTTCCTCAGAAACCTTTTATTGGAGAAAATTAACAAAAGCAATCTTTAGCCCTTGTTTACTACCTTTATCAATGAGTTCTATAGCTAAGATTTCTTGGATCTACTATGTGTGCTTCTGGGGACTCATCCCTAAGGAAAGGCAGATTCTAGTGTTCTTCAGATTCATCAGTAAGTTTTTTCCACCTTTGGGTTTGATTTTTCTACTTTGCAGTTTTTTTTCTCTAAGCCCTCCTCCTTCTTTCAGGTGTGCTGTCATATTTGTGGGACAGAGAACAGGGGACAAAAAATTAAGGTTTTTAAATTAGAAAACCTTTCCTCTCTCAGACATTGTCCCCCAAGGAATTTTTGCCCTGCCGTAATTTCCCTCCTCATCTTTGAATAGCCTTTTTCAGTGCCAACTGTGACCACTTTTGGGTTGATGCCTTTATCTGTAGATTCTGAGCAGCCATCAGTAAGTAGGTTGATGATGTCATCTCCTTGGTGGTTTCTGATAGGCTAAAGGTAGGCCCAAAATGAATGAGCTGCCACTCTCTAATTGGGAGGATAGTGAAGGATGGGAAAGCCAGTGTTTCCACACCAGCAAAACAAAGGGTAAAAGTTCCTAACCCTAGTTTTCCTAAATAGTGTCCTAGAAAGTCTTTCATGCTTACAGGACACTGCTACGGAGAGAAGAGGATTTTCAGACTTCAAAACTTGCTATTCTTTCTATAGAGACCAATGAACAAGCCTCCATTTTCTCTTCCCATTCTTCCTTTTCACTGTCCTAGACTTCCTCTTTTATGCTTTGAGTTATTGTAGGAATAGATAGTTTGGATGTGTTCACCATATCTTGATTTGAGCTTGTGATGTAAACCATATTTCTTCAGGGTAGACTGTGGCAAGCAATTTTTCACAGAGTCACTCTTTCCTTCGGGACAGGTAGGGATTACCTGAAGGATGTTATTGGGACTATGCATATTATACCTAGAGATCAGGGGTTTCCCTTGCTTGCTGCCCTAATTTTGTAGGAAGGAATAGTTTGGGTTCAAAACTAATTTTTTCTCATATATATGGTAGAATTTAGATGCAGTAATTCACGAAATTTAGATTCACTAGACACATTTGTAGGAAGCTCTACCATACCTCTTTTATGAAATATCACTGCCACATTTTCATATGAAATCAGCAGAGGAGCAGTGGCAGGTACAGCATATGACGTTCCATTTCATCATGCTCGGTTTGCTAGTTCTCGCTCCTGCCTCGAGAAGACTCTCACAGTATCCTCAGCCAAGGGTTTACATTTGGTATTTTCCATTATCAAATTCAAGGAAATTTGGTACTGAAAGAATTGGTTATGAAAAATATGGGTTAGTAATAATTTACTGTAAGGACCTGGATATTACAGACAATCTGTTTGATTAATTCTTCGCTGAAATGTATGACTGAACACCAGAGAGGAAGATGGAGGACTAAATTACCAGTGATTCTGTGTCAACAGATTCATTGCACAACATTCTTATCACGTAAGTGAAACTATCATTCATTTGTCCTTTACTGTGTTTGTTTCTTTGAATTTAGAAGAAAATAAAATGGTTGTGAAACACTCAGTTTGGTAATGAATAAAGATGGATTTAGTGCTAGTTGCAAAATCAAAATTACCAACCTTGTTTCAGCTGCCCACTGCCCACCCTCTCATACTCTTTCAGTTTGTGAGCTGGTCCCATTATTGTTGTTGGTGATGATGATGGTGGTAGTGGTGGTGGTGCTGCTGCTGGTGAGTTCAGCGAAGCTTCCCATCCTCAGGAGTTTGGTGAATTCAGCTCCTTAAATGGAGATACATAAACTGTGGAGCTGCCACTTACTTTTGCTTTTAGAAAGTTTATCTTGTGATATGTAACTGTCTGCATTGTAATTGCCAAGTGTTGTCAAGTGAATTAATGTGTTGCCAAATTAAATCTAGTGAACAAATGAAAAAAGTTTAGTTTGTGGTGTAAGGGAATTAAGTTTAGTTTTAATATTGTTTTCTATATATAGCAGTACACAAGTTTTGCCTGCCTCAGCCAGCTAGCCACCATTCTCATCCAATGTCAAACTGCATAGCCCACTTCTATCAAATGATAGCGTATCACCATCACCCGGAGGATGATTATGAAAATGGAAGGAGCTCTTAATGTAATATAGAACTACCTTTTGTACAATGTCTATGTTACTTTATTTGTTGGTGTATTATTTATGATGTTCAGTGTTCATTAAAGCAGTTTTGGAAGTGTATGTATATTTTTTGGCCTACAGAACCTAAGTAATTGAATATGTATGAATATTTTTTGACCTACAGAACCTAAGTAATTACTTCCATTTAAATAACTTAAATGAGAATTTGCGGTCCGATAATTTGTAGGTGCTTCTGGTACCTAACCTATGAATTATGGTGACTTCTGTGTCTCCTACAAATTTCATTTGGGACAAGTATAAAAACAGAATTACCAATATAGTTATACTTTTTGACTGCAGTTCCTGTTATTTAGATATAAACGTAGATGTAAGTAGAAAAATGATACCTTTCTTAATACAGAAATGGTAATTTCATTATTTTCATTACAGTAATCTAGAAACATGAATCATAATATTCATGTTTCTTGTTGTGCATGCATGTGAAAATATCTCCAACTTGTGTGACTCTGAAACCACCTTTCAGTATTCTTCAGCAAATGCCATGCACTACTTTGAACACAATCTTTAATTGAGGATCTCTACATAGAGATGTTATGACAGAAATTTGCTTATTCAATCCTGCTTTAAGTGTGCCTTATAGAATGTGTGTTATGTATTGATTACTGCATGTTTCATTTTCATTATTAGCTTCAAGCAAAATGTTGCTATTCATATTGGATCTTCCCATAGTTAGTGCACATTACCTGGGTTTATGTAATGTTATTTTAATAGTCATTTAAACAATGCAGCTTTATTCTGTTATTTAGTTTACAGTTGTCTGTAGTGAGGAACTCGGTTTTCCTATTAATTCTTTGATTTTTTATTACCATACTCAGCAGAGGGATATGGGCTTTCAAAGATACTATTAGACAAGCATTTTACTTTGAATTTGATAATCAGAAAAATAATACTACTTATGAAAATTTTATACAAGGTTTCATTATGTAGGTACGGGTAGCAGAGGATCGTGATTTTGAAAGGCTGAAACAGCTTTGTGATCTTCATGATGGCTGGAGTCTGGAATATGATCAACTACCCACAAAAGTTTTCACCAGGCCGACAAAGAATTCAACTTTTCAGATGATCAAGGTAGTCTACACATGTATTGTAGTGTTTGTAAATGTTATAAATTTGCACATGAATAACAGAATTTCATTCTCACATATTCTCTAGTTATCATGTGCGATGCACCAAAACCACACACTCCTATCCCCACTCAGGCTCCACAGACATTTCTTTGATTTCCCCTGACCATTTCACATGCTCTGGTTCAGTCCACTGACAGCATGTCAGTCCTTGAACACCTCATTGTTCCAATTCACTCTATCCCATGCATGCTTTATACTCTCCTATATGTTCAGGCCCTAAGCACTCATAATCTTTGTCATTTCATTCTCCCATCTCCAGTTGGTCTCCCTCTTTTCCTTGCCCCCTCCACTTTTGACACATTAATTCTCTCTGTCAACCTCTCCTCATTTATTCTATCTAGATGTCCAAACCATTTCAGCACATGTTCTTCAACTATTTCAACCACATTCTTGTTATTACAACACTCTTTTTTATCTTTTTATTAGTTACAAATGAACTGAGTGGAATAGTAGAAAAAAATACAAACATAAAACTGAAATGTGAATAATTTTGGAAAAATTTCTCGATATTCCATTTTTTTATTTATCAGCCATGGTACTACTCATTTCCAGTTTCAGATTTCACCAACATAGAACTTAAAATTGTCCACATTTTTTGGTATATAACACTTATTGTGTTTACTTGGTTTTTTGTTGGCAAAAAAAACGAGTTGGTTGTACTGTATTAAGAACTAAAATGCACAACTTCATGTCATCAATTTTTTTTTTCCTTTTTTTCTGGTTTTAATGAAAAGCAATCAGTTTTACATAGAATGTAGTTGGTTTCATGAAAGAAATGAATTAATTGCTGAAATATATATCTAGAAAAAAAATACAAATACAGCATAGCTTATCTGCACCAGAAGGTTATATCTGGCCCCATGCATGGGAAAGGATAATGTTATTAGTAAGATGGTATGCAAGAGAATGAATACTGAACAGTCTGCATTGCACTTCATTCAGTTGAACAAGATAATGGAAAACATCTGAAAATTGAGTTCCTTTCTCCAATCAGAACTGGTGTCATTATTACTTCTGTTGTTTACCTTGAAACTTTTCTCACGTTTTTTATTACATATTCGTTAGCAAACTTTTTTGTCCTCGTAAGGGATTAGAAACCTTATATTTTATAGAGTATCAGTTAAATGATGACAGAAATTTGCAGTTGAAAACAATATAATCTGGTTAAATTGCAGCTTTCAGAAGGTTATTCTTTAATTTTGTGTATTTTCTGCCTATGGAAATTTATGACATTTCTTCTCAAACAGGTGTGCACTGTTTACAACGACATAGATGCCAGCGTGTTATATGATGTCCTCCATGACCCACAGTACCGCCAAATATGGGACAAGCACATGATTCACTCTATTGATGTTGGCTACCTCAATCCCAATAATGATGTCTCTTACTATGCAAGTAAGTTGTCACAAGAACCCCCCCTATCCCCTGGGGATAGGGGAGAAAGAATAGTTCCCACGTATTCCCTGTGTGTTGCAAAAGGCGATTAAAAAGGGAGAGAGCAGGGGGCTGGAAATCCTCCCCTCCAGTTTTTTACTTTTCCAAAAGAAGGAACAGAAAGAGGGGCCAAGTGAGGTTTTTTCACCTCTTAGGCTCAGTCCCCTGTTCTTCACGCTACCTCGCTAATGCAGGAAATGGCAAATATGTGGAAAAAAGAACCAATAGATTTTAATTTTATGCCCCACTGAAGTTGGTTGATGCATCTATTAAACTGAAGAATAAGTTATTGGTCTAGAGTGCAGTTACTGAAGAATTATTTTGAATAAATACTGTCTTCAGGCATGTCAACCCCTTACTTGCCAAATGCAACCCAAACTGTTTTATTTGATTTTGTGTATTATCAAACACTGTGAAGACAGAATGGGTACATTGAATGTCGTTCATGACCCACACTTCTGCCAAATATGAGACAAGCACGTGATTCATGTTACTGTTGTTGGCTATCACACACCAAAAATGATGCCTCCTACTGTATAAATAAGTTGTCGGTGAGGGACTTTTATCATTTTCGTAGATATAAAACCAATAGATTTCCATTTTATAAAAGCAGGCATGTCAACCATTTAATAGCCAAATGCATCCCATACTGTATTATTAGCACTTGTGTATTGTTAAAAGCTAAAGACTGAGTAGGTACATAAGTTGCATATGGTCTTTGTGGGTAGTTCTACCAGGGTTGCCTTTTCTGTCTATGATGATTCATGTCTTTACTGAAATCCATACTGAAGCCAGTATGATATGTTTTACCCTCTGAAAGTTAATATTATCCCCCTTCTCCTTTTCCCCTCTACTACTGACACATATATTCTCTTTTCAACCTTTCCAGCTCTTTCTTTGTATATATCCAGACCATTTAAGGACACCCTCTTCAACTCTCTCAATCACATTCTTATTTTTACACCTCGCTCTTGCCCCTTTTGTTACTTATTCAGTCAAACTAGCTCACAGCACATATTACCCTCAAGCATTTAATTTCTAACTCCTCCACACATCCTTATCTATAGCCCATGAATCACACCCATACAACATTGTTAGGAATACTATACCTTCATACATACCCATTTTTGCCCTCCCAGATAATGACCTCTCTTTCCATGTATACCTTAGTACTCCAAGAACTTTCATCCCCTCACTTACTTTATGACTCGCTTCCAATTCTAGGGTTCCATTCGCTGCCATGTCCACATATGGGTATCTAAAACATTGCCCATTCAAATTTTATCCATTCAAACTCACACTAACTCACATTCCAATTAACCTGCTCCTCTGCTTTACTGTATAGGTAATTTTTCAAAAGATTTTTTGGTAAACTTGTTTTCATTTTCTATTTTCAGTTGCCTGTCCAGCACCCCTGAAAAATCGCGATTTTGTTCTGCAGCGATCATGGCTTGATACAGGCAGAGAATTATATGTTTTAAACCATTCTGTGTTCCATCACCAATATCCTCCGAAGAAAGGTTTTGTACGAGGCTTGTCCCACTTGACTGGTAAGTCAGTCTTCTGTTCAGTGAGGTGTGTTATTGATAGTAAAGAGGTAAACATACTAAGTGCCCTGAGTGCCCTAGTGTAAATCATTATTGGTGAGTGGGACGGGGATAAGGAGGATGAACCAATGCTCTGGGAACCATTAAAGGCCTGGATGTGAGCTTCTCTTTTTTCAAATCCCTTTTAATCTTATTGAAAACAGTAAAGTGAAAACTTCATCCTCACTTCCTCATCAATACATGATGCACTACATGCATTGCAAAAGATGCCACATGGCTGCTCCTATCTGCTTGTCTATAACTTCTGCTATCACCTGGTGAATGCTTGGGGTTGTGGATGAGCCAGGTAAGTCACAGCACCAGGTAACTGCAAAGCAGTGAGGTCGCTTTAACAAAATCGATTCTATCTGTGCATTGCCTGTAACCTGCCATCTAACTTAAAACCAGCAGCATAATTGGGCATATGCATCATACATACAGTATATGTGCTTTACTATTTTCCCTGATAATTGTTGGTTAGTTGGGGTCAAAGCTTGTCAATTGTCAGGCTTATGGCTGCTCATTGTAAAGTTATAACCACCAGTTGAATATTCTTGAACACATTTTTCAGGTACTCAAGATAATTCTGAGATTAAACACACCATCACTGCTTGTATGACCATTGCTAATTGTAATTTTGTGATTTTTTAATAAGTAGCTTGAAAATTGTAATCATTCCATTGCTAACTTATGCATATACCTTGATAGGCAAACATTGTCACATTGCAGTGAGTTTTAAGTGTTTATTTCTAGAAATGTACCTTGGTCTTCATATTTGGTAATGATAAAGAGAAATGAGAGGTGTGCAGTTGATTGGGAGATGTGCAAGCAAAAGTGGCAGGAGGCCAAGAGCTGAAAGAGCAAATGAGAGTTAGGGTTAGAGTATCAGCAAAAGTCAGGGAGAATAAAAAGAAGTTTTGAACGGAGGTTAACAGTATGAGAAAAAACAAAAAAAAAATGGGAACATTGGTGAAGGGAGCAAATGGGGAAGTGGTAACAGGTAGAGATGAATTCAAGAGTAGATGAAAAGAGTACTTTGAAGAATTGCTGAATGTGTTTTATGATAGGGTGGCAGATGTCGTTTATGTAGTTTGGAGAGGTATATAAAGTGAGAGAGTCATGGGAAATGGTTTGGTGAAAAGAGAAGAGGTGAATGCCTTGTGTAAGAAGAAATGTGGCAAGACAACTGGATTGAATTGTATTGCAGTTAAATTTCTGAAGAAAGGGGTTGACTGTGTTGTTCATTGGTTAATTAGGATTTTCATTGTATTTATGAATTTGTGAAATGCCTGCATAATTGTGTAAAGGCATGGTGGATTAAGATGAATGTTTGAATTACAGAGGTATAAGTTTATTGAGAGTACCTGGTAAGTTGTATTCTAGAGTGGTGATTGTGAGCTGGTGGTATGCATAGGCCATAAGACTGTGGAGGAACAGTGTGGCTTCAAGAATGGTAGAGGGTAAGTGGATCAAGTGTTTGCTTAGATTAATGTGTTTGAGAAATCATAGAGAAAAAGAAGGATTTGTATGCGACATTTATGGAACAGGAGAAAGTACATGATAGGATTCATTAAAATATATTGCGGATGGTGCTATATGGTGTGGGAGAAAAGCTGACAGAAGCATGAGGGAATTTTCATCAAGAGAGTGAGATGTGTGTAAGTAGGTAGAAAGGAGAGTGAGTGATGCCAGTTGATGGTTGGTCTGTGGTAGGGGTATGTGATATCACCATGGCTCTTCAGTATGTTTATGCATGGGGTGGTGAGGAAGTGAATTCAAGGCTTTTCCTGCTCTCTGGCAAAGGTGAGATGCTTTGGAGGTGTCAGTTATTGTTTGCTGTTGACATGGTGCTGGGTTTCATCAAAGAACTTCTCAATCCAAAGGAATCTACATTTCTTTATGATTGCATATGGTGCAGCCTGAGGCTTTAGGAGCCAATAGAAATGTCTGGGTAACACCTAGCTAGGGTAGGAAAGTAAATTAGTTGTAGTAAAATAAATCTAAACATCCACAACACCAGCCCTTCACCATGCAAACTGATAATACACTGTGGTCTCCCATTCTTTTCTAAAACTGGAGTCTTACTTTTATTTGCATTAATTTTCAAAATCATCCTCCTTTATACATACATATCAAAGTGGCCTGTCATTCAAATCAGTTCTCCTTATGCTTTAGCGATCAGCACAGCATCATCTGCATTTAGCAAGTATGGCAACTTTCATTTAGTTACTTTGTGATAAAGATAAAGTATTACACCTTAATCACCCCACCTTGCTTATATTTCACATAAAACTCATCCATAGAAATATCAGTAACCTTAATGATATCACAGAACCTTGATGCATTCCCACATTTATTTGAAACCTCTGATAACACCACCATCCCTTTTATGTACACCACATAGTGTTATCGCTTTCCAGAGAGCTTTCCTAATCTATTTTTCATATCTTTTTTTCCTTTTTGTTCTCTTATCCATGAGAACTCCACACTTTTTTTTTTCTTTCTTCAGAATTTTACTTCTTGCTTAATTAATTGCATAAATCTGGTCCACACCTTCCATCCCAAGACTCATCTTGTTTTTCACCATTTTTTTTGTATGTTTTTGTACTGGAGGAACTTCCTGATTTAAGATAAGTTGGGAAGGTAGTCATAATTTTCAGTAAAGTTCTTATCATAAGCAATCATTATAGCTTACAGAGTTGGTTCATAGTAGAACCATTTTCAGTTGCTCTTTCTAATGTTTATCTAGGGGTGGCATTGGAAATGGATGAAGGCAGCAAGCATGAACACATGCATGTGTATATATGTATATGTATGTATACATTGAAATGTATAGGTATGTATATGTGCGTGTGTGGGCATTCATGTTTATACATGTGTATGTGGGTGGGTTGGGCCACTCTTTTTTCTGTTTCCTTGCACTACCTTGCTAACACAGGAAATGGCGATTAAGTATAATGAAATAAATAAATACCATTGCTAACGTTTTTAAGCTTAAGCAAAATTCTTACTAACTTACTGTGCCTTTGTTGTCCTGCAAGATTTTATCCTTAAATTCAAGTATGTCCATCCATAGGCTACCTGATCCGCCCACTACCTTCTGGTGGATGTTCCTTCAGCTACGTATCTCACTGTGATCCCAGAGGAAAGCTTCCACCTTGGCTTGTCAACAAACTAACTCATGTGCTTGCTCCTAAGGTAAACCTTGGTACTTACTGCCCTATTTGATTATATACTATATTATCATTATGATCTTCCTGAAAATTTCTGTTTTTTATGGAAATGTGTCATTTACAAAATGGCAGTTACTTTTCATTGCATTTGCTTCCCTTATTTGCATGTTTTGCATGTTTTATCTTCTTCAGGTGCTCATATGGTGGTATTTTGAAGGGAACAGATATCTAAATAGTAAGTATGAGTACCATGTTTATATCCTTACATTTGGTCAGCAGAGCTGATGTTGCTTTTGTGGTCTCCCTTTAGCAGCTAGCTTCTTTTATAGGACTTGGTTGTACGGCTTTTGATAGTACCTTGACAATGTAAGTGCAGATAAACCACTAACACTTCATAATAAGGGCTTTCAATGTCTTTCATTTTATTCTCTTAGTTGATATATAGCAGGTGATTAGAAGCTTGAAAATCTCAGATGGCAATCTAAGCATAAATAGTAACGCCTTGCTTAATTTTATGGTTTAGTAATGGAGATTTTTTTTTTTTTATGTTAAAGGCTTCAGTCACAGACAAAAGTCGACATCAAGGCTGGGCCTTAATTGAAATAAAGAGAGAATTATTGGGAAAGACATGAAAAGGTAGAGTGTTCCAAAGCTTCAATGTGTAGGGAAGAAGCAGTTGTCAAAACAGCCCACCCTTGAGTTACCGATGACCACATGATAATCATGTGACACGGCAGCTTGCCGAGTATTGCGTGGTCTAGCTAGTGGTGGGGGCACACAAACAGCCAGCTCTCAGTTGCAAAAACTAAAGTTATATCCATAGAAGAGGGAAAGTGAACCAACATTGTGGCTTAGAGCAAGGGGGTCAAGTTTGGAAGTTAGCCTGGGACAGTTTATAAGTTGGACCACTTTTGACTGGACTCTGTCAAGTAAGGATACAGAGATAAAACCACCTCAGATGTGAGAGTAGTACTCCATACAAGGAGTTTTTAGGAAACCATTTAACCTTTTTTTGTTTATCCTGACAAAATATACATATTCTGTTTAAAAATTAAGATGTAAGAAAACTATGGTGCTCATCAGAGAGGGAGAGAACACTACAGAGCTGAAAAACTTTCTAAGATAACCAAGTACATAAACTAGGGCACTTCATTCCACCACTAGAGCATAGAATTATTCATAAGGTTCTCTTAATTCTGAAATGAAGGAGCTCTGTAGATAGGTGTTGATAGTAGGATACAGAAAGATAGGGTCAGATATAAATATACATGGCTCATCAGAATTCAAAAGGCTGATCTTATTGATTTAGTTGCTTGGTTATCTGGCCTACATGGAAAAACAAT
>JAUUDZ010002781.1:0-11886 GCA_032361705.1 Panulirus versicolor | reverse complement strand
CTTTTGCTCAATATTTTCCCACAGTCACCTTCACCACAAAAATCTGATCCACACATCCCCTCCCCTTCCTAAAGCCTTCATGCTCCTCAAGTATTCTACATTGTCGTATACTTTTCCTCATATACTTAACAGATTTATTCTCCTATGTAAAATATACATCCTTAGCACCATTTCCTTTCAATCCTTTCAATAAGGAACAATAATAGCTTTCAGCCAATCCTCAGGGACAGCCCTCTGTTTCCATGCTAAATTACATGGCAGATTCATTCACTATCACAACCCTTTTTCCTCCATACTTCAGAATTTCAGCCATAATCCCATCCACTGCAGGTGCACTTCTTACCTTCAGCCTCATTACTGCCCTTTTTACCTCCCCTGTGCTTTAGGTCCATACCTATGCATGTAAGAACTGCTGTCTCACCTTCTCTCACATTCATCAGCTCTTCAAAATACTAACTACTGTCTCACCTTCTCTCACATTCATCAGCTCTTCAAAATACTAACTGCTGTCTCACCTCTCACATTCATCAGCTCTTCAAAATACTAACTGCTGTCTCAACTTCTCTCACATTCATCAGCTCTTCAAAATACTCTCTCAATCTTCATGTCCTTACTTCTCACATCAACATTTCCACTCTTACATCTACCTCTTTCCTTTTCCACCTCCTTCCAGTACGATTTCTTATTTTCTCTAAACTTTTCACAAAACTTTCTTCCAAAATCTTCATTTTGTCTTTTTTCTTTTTTTAACTTCTTAGAATTCCACTTACATATCATATTCTTCACTCCTCCTATGCTGACCTTCCACTGGTACATTCCTTTAGAGAAATTTACCATATGCCTTTTTCCACTCTTCCACAGCATTAATAATCTCCCCCCCCCCCTTCCTTTATCTTTCTTTTCTTATTATCATGTACCCTAGGTAGTACAGATGGGATCTTATCTCTTTGGTGAGCTTAGGTGGAGCATCACTCTAGCACTTTTTATGTCAGTTTTATGGCTTATGGCCATTCTTTCTCAAGTCTGCATCAATTTCATGGCCCATCATGCAATACAAAATGTCTCATCTTGATGCCAAAAAATTTTGTTTTCCTTGTGAAGTTAGGATCTGTAGTTGCAAGTCCAAATTTTCAGTTTTTTCACTGGTGGTTCCAGTCACGTACTGAAGTCCACATCAAGGCTGGACCTTAATCAAAATAAACGGAGGTTAAAGAAAGGGAGAAATAAGAGACAAGGGACACTATTCAGAAATTTTGGAGGAAGTGAAAAACCTGGCTTCTCACAACATGGATAGTGACTAATCTAAGAAGAATGTCACTGGGGTATTATATGGTCTCATTAGTACTGTTCTCTGAAGGTCAATATCCATATAATGAAAAGTAAGATTGCTTCTTAATAAATGGATACTAACCAATCAGAGAAGAAGAATAACACAGATATTACATGATCCCAGGAGTTCTGGTATTCCATTATAAAAATCTGGATAAAAATGACATCTAAGAAAAGTCAATAGATAAAAATAAGGATTCAAAATGATTTAGCATTAACATCTATCTCCACTGTATTTCCTTCAAGTTCATTTGCAATGAAAAATTAGGAAACAGCATGAATTCCAGTTCCAAATGGCATTTTCACAGGAAGCACTGTACTTTTGCCTTATTTGGAGATGGATTTCCAGTCAGGGATGCCAGAAAGAAAGCCATTGGGGAATTGAAGCACAAAGCAGAAGAAAGTATGAACATGTTCATTATAGTAAAGGGTGAAATCATCAATTAGCACATGTGTTAACTCAAAGAGTTTGTGAAATAAGGGAAGCAAATCACAAATTTTAAATACAAGACATCCTACTTTATTAGAATACCTGGTGCAATCGTTGGGGTTCTTCACACCAACAGCCCAGGCTGTTGGAAGCTGCAACCCTCAACTCTACTTAGGCCCCCACAGTCTGATACACTTTTAGGTACTTATCCAGGTACTTATTTAGGTACTTAAACTCCACCATGCATCCCATCCTGTTTCTGATGGTAGGTGGCAGGGTGATGATGATTCTTGGGCTCCAGATGTTTAAGATGTTTTCTCTTTTTGTGCATATTGCACATTTTGGATTTAAGATGTGGATATTTTTACAAAGTCTTCCATTCCTGTTGTGCCAGTAGGATGTTATTTCTGAATGTAAGTTGAGAACCATACCCTCTTGGATTTTCCATATACTGATGATAGAGATATGAATCTACCCAAAATAGAGAAGAGAAGAACATGGAAATTTTTATCACAAACATCAATTTTCAAAACCAGTAAGACAATGACGACAGGGAAGAGTTATTCCAAAGACAGAGCAACCCAGAGGTACTAAATTAAGCAAAGAAGTACCTTTATAGTATCAGCTGTAGATGAATAAAACAAGATAAAAGAATAAAGCTCTGACTGGATAAAGTATACATAAGTTCACAACATTCTATGTGATTTAGTGTAGAACTCTCTGTACTATAATTACATACAAAATTACACGTGTACTTACAAGATAGTTAATAAGCATCCATATACTTTACCGTCCACCAGGTGCTTTATTAATGGGGTACTTTCTGGCAGTAATTCAAGTGCATTTACCTGAAAAATAAAATGACTTTACTACAGCAGTAATATGCATGAGAAATGTACACACTGTACAGACAGAAATCCGTAGCTGACTTGACTTACTTCCAGATTTGAGTTTTTGTATCAAGCAAACTGACTAAACATCAAAACTCTCCAAGTATGTAAAAAAAAATAATTTAATTCAAAATAAGCATGTATCAGGATTAATTTCTGAAAAATCTAATGCATGCAACACCATAACTGTCTACATATACCTAATACCTCCACAAAATCCATCCAGAAACAACAAAACATCTCACTCTCACCCTTTCAGCATGACTTCGGACCCAGTCGCTCTACCACCACACTACACACACACACTAAGCTCATATGACATACCCTAAATGGATTCAACCAACCATACACCCATCTCTTCCACACAGCAAACATCAACAAAGCATCTGACACTGTACCCCAATCCAGTGCATGTATGGATTATGCGGAGATGCCTGAGGTTTGGTGGAATGCATGTATATTGCCATTGTTTAAAGGGAAAAGAGAATAAAGTGTTCAAACTACAGGCACATAAAAGTGGAGGGAGACACATCAGACAACTAGATCACTTTATTCCTATGTTTCAGCTCAATGCACTCCTCCCCTTCTATGGTGCTGGTTTCAACACAGCGTGGGAACCAGTGAGGTCATGACACGTCATGGTATCCAGAGGTAAACCTGAGCTGCACACACATACTTTTGTTCTAATCTGTTGTCCATTCCCTGAGGATGGTTCAATGAACCAAAGCATTGCAATAAAGAGCTCTGTCTCAAGTGTCTCTTTCCACCTTACCCCCTCATTTGTCATAGACTCAGAACCCCCTCATTTATCATAGACTCAGAACAGATAAGTTTGACAAGTGTACCTGGTAAGTTGTAAGGGGGAGTAGTGATTGAAAGAATGAAGGGAAATAAGAGCATCAGATTGGAAGGAAAGGTGTGGTTTCAGAAGTGGCAGAGGATGTTTGAATCAGGTGTTTGCATTAAAGAATGTGCATGGGGGAAAGACTGAAAAAAGAATTTTTATGTGCTATTCATGGATCTAGACAAAGCATGTGTTAAGTTGAAAGGGATGCCTTGTGGAAGGTGTCAAGAGTATATGGTATGGGAAGAAAGCTGCCTTAAAAGTAGAGGAGGTTTTATCAAGGGTGTAACATAATGTATGAGTAGGAGAGGAGAGTCAGTGGTTCCAAGTGAAGGTTAGTCAGCAGCAGGGATGTGTGATGTCACAATGCTCTGTTTAATTTGTATATGGATGGGGTGGTGGGGGTAGTAACTCCAAGAATCTTGGAGAGAGGCAAGTCTGCAGTTAATAGGGGATGGGGAAATGAGTTAATTGTTGTTTGCTGATGACACAGCACTGGTGGAAGATTCCATTAAAAACTACAAAAATTGATGACTGAGAGTATGTGAAAGGGGAAGGTTGAGAATAAATTTGGATAAAAGCAAGGTCATTAGGTTTAGTAGAGTTGAGGGACAGGTTAGTTCAGATGTGAGCTTGAATGGAGAAAATCTGGAGGAAGTGAAGTGTTTTAGATACCTTGGAGTAGGCATAGCAGCAAATGGAACCATGGAAGTGGGTCATAGGGTAGGAGAGGAGGCGATGGGAGTAAGTGTTGGAAACAAAATTTTTGAGGGCAATATGTGGTGTGTGATGATTTGGTAAGTAATAAAAGTATAAGAGAGGTGTAGTAATAAAAAGAGTGTGGTTGAGAGAGGTGAAGAGGGTCTACTGAAATGGATTGGACATATGAAGAGAATGAATGAGGAGAGGTTGACCAAATTGGAGACAGAAGGATGGAGTGATCAGGGCCTGACCATGCAGAGGGTGAAAGTAGTGCTTGGGATGTGTAAATTGGAATGATGTAGTATGCCAGGGTTGATGTGCAGTCAATGCACTGAACAAGGACAAGTGAAGTGGCCAGATTAAAGCATGGAAAGGTCCATAGGGTCTGGTTGTGGGAAGAGGGTTGTGGTTTTGGTGCATCACACATGGCAGCTAGGGAATGGATATCAACAAATGTGGTCTTTCATCTGTTTCTAGTGCTACCTCGCTAACACTGGAAACAATGATCAAGTTCTCAAGTGGCTGGTCTCCAAACACAAGCTGAGGGAAGCAGCAGCCAAACACATGCCACAGGCTCAAAAATTAGGGTGGGGACACAGGCAGATAATTATATCCTTCTTATGGATGCCATGTATCAACGCATGCTTCCAAACAGACGGAAAAGTGTTGGTTTCTAGGAAGGGAACTGACATGCAAGCATAGGTGCAAATTCAGAGGCACACTCTTTCAGTACACAGGGATGGATGACACCGGGACCATAAGCCTTACTTGTGTCCAGAGAAAGAAGCTCTTTTCAGACTGTCAAAAAAGATATTACAGAAAGGAACATAGGATTTTTAAGACCATCAGGAGGTGAATGAAAGAGTCATCCAAGGTAGAGGTAGAGGAGAAAAGGGAACCAGAGAGAGTTGCTTTGTCTACAGGAGACAGCTATAGTACAGTTAGAACAGAAAAGTGACAGGATTTGCTAGAGATGACCTTAGCTAAAGAAAAGAAGCTGAATGGGAGTCAGACGAAGGAGAGTTCTTCCAAGATTGATATGCCTGATCCCTTGCCCAAATGGCCTTAGAACAGGAACAGTTGAACCATGGATTGGAAGAAGAGGTTTGGTCTTGGAGGAAGAGGGGGTAAATGCTTCCATTCCCGCAAGAATAACCTCTACTATGCGTTTGTTGGAGACAAAAGCATCAGTATGTCTGCTTCCTTCCCTGAATGTACTAAGAACAGGAACCGTTGAAAAATGGATTGGAAGAAGAGGTCATCTTGAGGGAAGAGGGGTTAAATGCTTCCATTCTTGCAATAATAACCACTGCTATGTATTTGGAGGAGACAGAAGCATGACTACATAAGAAACAGTAATTTACCCAAGGAAACTGAGAAGAATTTTCATAATTTATTCCTGTCGGCTTTATTGAGGTGCCAATAATTATGTTTAAAAGGGGCTGCTGGAGAGGGAGGTGCCATTAAAAATGGATACATATACGAGTGTGTGTGGTCAGATGAACTAATTAGGGGTAATATTGTGTAGTACAACGTGAAGGATCAGAGAGAGAAAACAGACCCAGAATATGAGGAGAGTGGTCACAGCATTCAGTAATATGGGTGGAATGGAAGATTCTGATTAATTTTTCCAGGCTAAGAAACAATTGCCCCATCCTAGCCTGAATGGGTATGCTTTTCTAATTCTAGATTAGAAAATGCTAATCCTTAATCTAAGTAATGATGCTTCAGATCTTTGATGATTAAGAATAAATTGGTGACCCCAACCTAGCATTCCTCAATATAAACTAGTGGTTGAACAATACCGAGATAGGCTACCGTAACTGGTATTCTGCGGATGAACAAAAAACCGACTGAGGCTGTAATCACTGGTATTCTAAAGAACAAGAACAGACTTAGGTTTTAGTCATTGGTATTTTGAGGATAAACCAGGACCAAACGAGGTTCTATTAACTGGTATTTTGCGATTGAACAAGGACAGGATAGGCTCTGGTCTTTTGCGGATGAACATGGATATGCTAAGGCTCTTGTCCCTGTTCTTCTGTGGAAGAACAAGGAATGATCTATGCTTTACTAATAATGAAGTAACATAAGGTGATGAGTTTGGCTTTTTATGTTTTTAAGGGTAACCAAACGTTTAACCTTGTTTAGAATCAATAAGAATAATTTGATCATCAGTCCATCACTTTCTGAAGGCTTTTCTGTCCACTTTCATCTCCATATTAGAAACTGATGTATAAGTAGGACATAAAAGAACCAAAGTCTCCAAACTCCATCTTCCAATCTCAACTCTTAATGATCCCACGAAATCTTTGGTCTTAAACTATATAGTAACGCCACTAGTAAATAGGTTTTGCCATTCTTTTTTAACTTATATACATCAAATAATGGGCAAAAAAGTAAGCTACGTTAACCTCCAAGTCTCCAGAAGAAAGACCTGAGTCATTATCCATTACTTAGGTTTATATAGAATGATTCCAGTCGTGCATAAAAAAAAAATAATAAATATGCAATGATTGTTAATAGCTTACCTAAGTGCTTACGTTTGTAGTCTTCTGGTAATGGAAAGTCTTCCGTGGACTCTTATGATCTAGTTGATGTTAATAGGGGTAGGTTAGATATCTCATAATTGGAGTAAATGTGTATTTTACCTGGAAGTTGTAGAAACAGATGTTTTATCTTCCTTGTTACTCGTGCTGCAATGTAAATAAAAGTCTTTTGAAAAAATTAAAAAAAAAATCTTTAAGAGATTTAGATACTTTTTACATATACGAATGACATACATTAACTTGTAACCATACATAGATATAAGTTTTCTGGTGTCTACGAATAGAGAAAAGGGAAAAGGGATATTTCAGTTTGTTCTTTATTCCAATAATATAAGGTAGTCCTCGGCTGTTTGTGGCGTGACCTGCCATGCCCGTCGTGACTTTTAATCTAGCTGAACCTAATTGCCTCTCTCCAGCCGTAGTTAGGGCTCCCCATAATTGCTCACATAGGCGGTGGGATTTGTTGGTGTGCCGTAAAGTAGTAGTGAGGGATTATATCTCTCTGAGATTGTGTCGAGGGACAGCTCAACCTGGCCTTGTCCGGCGGATGTCCGGCCCCGCTTTGAAGTACTTTCCTGACCATTGAGTTGCCTCGTCTTTCTTTATTTTATAGTTTATCTTCAAATAAAGCTTATTCATTTCTTTTTTTACCCCCATTGTTAAGTGGTAAGCCACCTCAGATTCCGGGGTTAAAAGCCCTTTTGGGCTGGATGCCCATGAGCCATTTAATATGGGTAATGGTGACCGATCCTCGATTAGACATGAGAATGCTAATTCTATAATGCTAATGGCAAGCAGGTGGACGACTCATAGTCTCACTCGGTCACCTTCCCGATCAGTCAGGCCTGGTGCACAATAAACTATGTAGACGCTGCAAATCTCCACAACTAAACATACATTTCGTAATTATCGACAAGCCATATTGACCTAAGTCAACACAACTCACTAGGAGATTCTTAGATACAAATAACAACCAACTATAACCGAGTTAACAATGACAGATGCCACGGCAGATGTTAATCATCCGTATCATCAAAATATTTCGTATGAACTACTTTTGTATATCAAAATATTTCGTATGAACTACTTTTGTATATCAAAATATTTCGTATGAACTACTTTTGTGTATCAAAATATTTCGTATGAATTACTTTTGTATATCAAAATATTTCGTATGAATTACTTATGTATATCAAAATATTTCGTATGAATTACCTCTGTATGTCAAAATATTTCGTATGAATTACATCTGCATATCAAAATACTGTATATCAAAATATTTTGTATGGATTACTTTTGTATATCAAAATGCTTCGTATGAATTACTTCAGTATATCAAAATATTTTGTTTGAATTGCATCTGTATATCAAAATATTTCGAATGAGTTATTTCTGTATATCAAAATATTTTGTATGGACTACTTCTGCATATCAAAATACTTCGTATGAATTACATCAGTATATCAGGATATTTCGTTTGAATTATATCTGTATATCAGAATATTTCGAATGAGTTTCTTCTTGTCCTGAAATCCGACAGTATCCAAAGCCGATGGCGTCCTGGATTTAATCTAGACTCTTATCTGATGCGTTTTCTTGTGCGATATTAGTGAAGGCAATACTTAGGATTTAGATCAAGTAAGATGCGGATTTAGAATTCAACAGAAAGTAATAAAATTTTAATTAAGCTCTCTATATTGCCGATTATGCAATAATTGATTCAATGTGCGGATCCTTAAAAACCTTGCCTGGATTCTGAAGCACACACAGCCAAAGTCTGGAACCTTTTAGATGCTATTGTACATTTGAGAAATATATATATATATCAGATGATCATCTATGATGCTGAAGACCAATTCTTTTTAATATTACATTCCAACATGAGTATTCTGGAGTGTTTAAGTCAATTTCCTGAAGCTTGAAGGAATTCAGTATATTTTATCTGAAAATATGTAAAGTCCAAATTTTCATTTCGTGCAAAACCATCTCATTTTCATATCACTGTGTAATTGTGTAAGTCTGCGTGAATTTTGTTGCTTGCATTGTAAGAAACTGTAATGAGGGTATATATACCAAATTAAAATCTATCAGTTTATTAACAAATAAAAATATTCTGTAATATAGCCCCCAAAAAGGGGATTTTGGAGCAAAAAAGTATAAAAAGTATATGCACTAGAAACATAATAGTTCTGGCACATTATACTACAAAGCCTCGTATGTTTTATATATATGAAAAATAACGCTCTCCTATATATATGAAAAGATGGATATAATTGAATCTTGAATACATTAAGTAAGAGATGTTTAATGTCACTAATGATCATGGTTGTGAAGCAGCAGTTTTATTTGATATTACTTTAAATATGTAAACATAATTCAATAACAACAAAAAGAAAAGAACAGTCCCGTCTCTCGCCACAAACAATGGACCTTACAGGAAGACTAGTACAATTCTGATGTGGTTTTGGGCTCCATAAAACCTAACTTTCCATACTTGTTTAAAACAGTCAGTCAAGGGCAATGGGGACGCTGACTTTTACCAGTTTGACTAACCAAGGAGAAGTATTTCAAGCAAAATAACAAAGAAGATAAACTTCAATCGAGTATAAGCACCATATATGCCTTGCCAAGTTGCAAGAGGAAATGGTAAAATAAGCCGAAAGTCACATTTACACACTAATTAAAACATCAAATATTTTAGATACTATTAAAAGTTACTCATTTATTCGTACATTATAAAACATATAAAAAAACATAGAATACAAAGCAATGAAATCTAAAAATATATAAAATATGCGTGAACAAAAAAATTAATAAAATAAGGGGGTTTATAAGGTTCCCCCCATTGATGTGGCTTTGTCGTAAGCATCCACTTTGGTGACGAGTTGAACATATCATTCTTCCATGACATAAGTATAGAAATGTCGCTGATCCTGTTCTTCATTTTGGGTCATGCTTGGCTCCCTTGGGGAGGGCAGAGGCGTCCCACACCGCAGACAGACATTGTGTAGGACTGCACAGGCTAATACAATGTCCAGGTTGGTTGGGTATAATGGCTCCATCCCACAAGTTAGGCAGGGGAAGCGAGTCATGATCGCTTGAAATTTTTGATGCGTTAAGTACCGCACAATGAAATGAGAAATATTGAATTGATCATCCGAAGGGAAGGTCGGGGAATCCACAGGCCTGAGGAGGTAAGGATGCGTAGGGTAAGTCTCGTCCACTATGAGGACCACGTCTCCATATTCCCCCGTGGTGAGGCGTGTGAGGAGCATGCTGTCGCAGAATATTTCCCAGTCGTGGAAAGCATCGTAGGTCTGCGCTATGATGTGGGTGATCTGCCCCTTTGGCCCACACACAACCAACACCTTCATGAACTGGTCGCCGTAGTATATGTCATTGACGCCCATCTCCCGGCCCAACCTGACCCTTACTGGTACGTAGATGCTGCTAAGACAACCGATGACGTTGGGTATTTGGACTATGTTGTTGAATTCTGTCTGGAAAGCCGCCAGTTCTTGGTGGTTCGGGAAGAAGAGGTATCGGTTCTTCATCTGGTGACATATTCCCTTGGAGACTTCGCCGATGAGAAGTTTAACCGCAGTCCCGCTGACGCCTAGGATGGCTTCTGCTGAAGCACACTGACCAGTGCCGTAGTAGGCCAATGTGCTTAGGAGCTGCAGGTGCAACGGGAACTCTGTTGGAGATGACATCGATATGACATTCACATACGATTAGCTGACGCTGAGTTACGACAAAAAAAAATCATGGAAATCCGGTGTCGAGCGAAATATCTGAATTGCGATGTACATGAACGCAGGACAAAATGCACATGGGCATAAGGGAGTGCGCATTAACCAGCGAGTTATATTTCTTGGCAAGGTCGATCAACTAACTGCTTAGTGGGTTCACGTCGACATTGAATACTGAATGGTTCAGTATTCTAAAGACTATGTTGGTGATTTCTGAGCGATTTTAGCACTGGAAACGGTTGTAAATAGAGCGATGGCTCTCTGGTCCTATGGCTATGAGCCTCTTCTGGTATATCTATTCTAATTCAATTACCTACCTCTTTTTTCTTCAATGACACTACACCAAATGATAGTGTTATTTCATACTGATTAAACCACTTTGTAAAATGTTTAGTGGAAGAACGTATGATTTGGGGCCCTTGCAACGACTTAGGTAAGCACACCCCCCCCCCCCCCCATCCTATTCTATCCCCAGCAGCAGATCACCTTAATGTTTGTTTTTAACCTCCAGTTCATTTCGGCTACGAAATGAGGCTTTCGTGATATTCTTTTTTTTCCACAAATGTTTTACCTTTTACATTAATTAACTACACCGTAAATGGTACAGGTACATTTGGTTTTAATGATAATAGCAATTGTCACCACTAGGAAGTATATGGAAGTTTAAGTCCTCGTGTTATAAGAAAATAATTGCACGTCATAGATTTTTCGCACCCAATCATGCCAAGATAATTGACTCAATATGGTAGGTTAGTTATTTCGTAGGTCATTTATTTCGCTTGACACCGGAAGTGCCAGATCTCTCAAATGGCGGGCGGCAAATCTCTCTTAAAAAGCTTGACTACATCCACTGTTTTAACAAGATACAACTTATTGCCAGTACATAGTAATAATACGCAGGGAGATGACATGCCTTCAGGTATATAGCCTACAGTCGTATATACAAGTAGAATATTGAAAATTGATTTTAAAAAATGTAAAGAATAATTTTTCATATATGATAAAAATAATCTTTCTCGTGAACGGGCCTCATCAATATTCAGTGAATGAAGAATGAACTGAAATTTGAATAGGACAGCTTCCCTGAAGAGAAAAATAACCACCCGTAAGTTCCCTTGACACAGGAGTATATTCTAACATTACGTTACCTTGACCTGACCACGACCGTAAGTGCTTCTCAAAAGCGCCAAATCATTTTCACCTTTTACTCCCACTGACCTCACTTAAATCCCCTAAAGACAAATCATTTTCACCCCTTTACTCCCACTGACCTCACTTAAATCCCCTAAAGACAAATAATTTTAACCCTTTACTCCCACTGACCTCAAATCCCCTAAAGACAAATCATTTTCACCCCTTTACTCCCACTGACCTCACTTCAAATCCCCTA
>JAUUDZ010002770.1:0-11887 GCA_032361705.1 Panulirus versicolor | reverse complement strand
TATTGCTAGCCTAATCTCTGGTTGGGCAACTTGATGGGAAGAATCTGGTATTTGTGGATGCTGTGATGCCAAAGTTTTAACGCATCATAAATTATGAATCTTATGTCCACTTTGACATATCCATTAAGCACTCAATTCCTTCCAAATATACATAGCTTATAAAGTGAGTCCATTTCCAATGTGATCTTGAGAGCACAAATGCAAATCTTAATGTTGCTTTATCACTTTGGCAACAGTATTTGTATACTGTTGTAAATTTTGCTTATATAATGTACCAAGTTGTGATTTGGATATCCATGTCTAGCACACAATATCCCAAAATTCTTCTAAAGGTGTGGATATGTCCAAAGTCTGAAAAATTGGCTAAATTGCTAATGTTGTCTTATAAGTTACATAAAAAAAACAAATGCAATACTAGTTTTTACGAACTATATTTGTAACACAACTACTTACATAAATATCAAAACAATTTTCAAGGTTTTGAAAAGTGTAAATTGCTAATATTGTCCTTATAGACTTTAGTAGCATCGCTCAATCAAATTACTAGAATCATTAAATGAACTAAGCTGTCATTTGCTTAGATAGATCAAGCTCAAATTTCCTATCAACATTCACACTTATTAAAGTGTAAGAAAGACCACGTCCAAAGTTTGAAAATGCACAAAGTTTTCTAAAACAATTTTCATGGATATCATAAATTTTGCCCTTTTCGGACACACTTACGGATCGATGTAAACACTGAGGAATCTTGAAGGTAAGGTTCACCATGCACACCCATAGTATTGGAAATTCACCATTAACCTTGTACTTGAGCTCACTATGGAAAATGAAAAACGAATAATTAACTGGTGACCAAGTTCAATTTTGAGAGATGGGCAATATGAATACAAAATATGTTCCCAATTTCTTTGCGGTGTATTTACATATATATATTTTTTGTATAGAAATGGAATGAAGTTTTACGCAATGCTAGTCATCCTCGGAGCCCTCTAGTAAAAAGTACATACACTGTCGCATGATATGACTAATGTGAACTCAATTACATCCAAAAAAAAAAACCTATTAGCAGCAACAAAAGGGAGTAAAGAGACTTAATTTGTAAATACGCCAAAGTATATGAATGGCTGGAGAGGTGTAGCAAGTTACGGGCAAATCTTGAAGCTTTCTCTCTGATAGCGGAAGCTGATCCCATGACATTAATTGATACTATTCGCATGAGTCACTCATGTCTTCAGCGGTAGTGACCACCACATCTGTGGTGTCTAGCTGTAATTGTAGGTGAGTAATATTTCTTTTTTTTTTTTTCACAAGGTTGTCTCTGAAACCAGGAGAGGTCCCCGATTTCAGCAGGGTCGGGGACCGTGAGAGATGAGCCTAAGATCTTTCAACGAGCGTAATGTGAAGTTTAAGTTCGGTTAGTTTGGGGTCAAAATGTAAGTCTGGTTAGCTTTTAGTATGAAGGATCTGTCAAAAACTACGAAATCTCAAAAACTCAACTTTCACGGTCCCCAAACCTGCCAATATTGGGAACCGCTCCCGGTTCTGTTCTAAAGCTACTACTGCTAACTTATTCTACTCTGTAATTTACTCATTTATCCTGAAGAAAAGAAATTACTCGAATCATGGAAGTTCATCATATAATGTAACACAGTAATTTAAGATGGAAAGGAGTTATTTATTTGATTTTTGGATATTATAATTTTGAGGTAAAGTTCCACAGAGATAAGCTATATATATTTAGAAGAAACGCATTTCAATGAACTCTATACTCTGTGGGTATTATGTAGATAAGGTGAGTGAAATTTTGAAAATTATGATTCATGATAATGTGCTATTGGGGAGGGCTGTGTTGATCAGGGAAGAAGTTGGGTAAGAATAAGTGAAACACTTACAGAAATGAATAGAATTTATGCAAATCTTATGCAAGTTCCACAAAAAACCTAAGTTTATCATATTTACAGTGTTATTTACATAATACATAAATGTTTTGGTATTATCTGCATTCAGTTTCAAGCAGGATTTTCTTTGTGTTTACTTCCCATTGCATGCAGCTGAGACGGCAGAAGGAAGACGACAATATTGTTGGTAAATTTTGATTGATTATGATACTGAAAACTAAGGTATCTGGACATTAACTTACACCACTGAGGTTTTCATAGGTTCTATTCATTTCTTGTAATGTTTCAATGATTTTTGCCCTCCATTTTCCTTGATCATCATAGCTGTCCCCACTTACTACTCGTAAGATGAAAAGGATGCTTTCAAGTCATGCTTTTTTATTAATTCATCTCAACTAAATCTGGAGATTTTGTTGATATCAATTTCTTTTAAATCCATCCTTTGTTTCTTCAGTGCTCATAAACTGGATCTTTACCAAATTAGGTTGAACTGGATAAGTTCGAATAGGTTAGGATATTAGGTTAGGTTAGTAAAGCTGAACACTTAACCTATCCTTACACAATACAACTTATTATGACCCAGAAAAATAGGGCTTTAGAATTTCGTACTACAAAATGTAGGAATCTCAACTCCAAGTACTTTTCTTAAAGCTATTTTCTGAAGCTTGTCAATAAATATGTGCTATGAATATAAATAATTTTGTAAAGTTTCAGATAAAACCCCTATTTCATTGTAGAGTAAAAATAAGACAAAAGTAATGAGGACTGTGAAGATAAAATTCCCAAACAACAAGCATTCAATTTTCATTATTACAAGCTAAATACAGGAACATTATCTTCCTCCTTGTGCCAAATGATCCACAATATTTAAGTCTGATTGTTTAGTTCTAGATGCTGGCTTTTTTTTTTTATCATTTGCTGCTTATATACACACAAAATGGCCAACAAACAGATATACTCAGTAAAAGTAATATACTAGTTTAGCTATGCATCAACAAAACAAAACTAGCTTACAACAAAGTGTGATGCACACTTAAGTAAAAATTTGGCATTTACATAGATAATGAAGTGCTTGGGATGGAAGCTTGTTAGATGTTATCAAAGGGGCAGGATAATGGCAAAATGGCAAAAACCAGAGATAACTGAGGAAAGCTCAGAGCACTTCTACTTCGAATTCATACTCAAGAAATTCAGGCACAATTTAGTATAAATAATATATGGCTGGACATTCAGGTTTTGGGTATTTTTTAACTAAGGACATTTAGAATGTCTACCTTCTAAATGTACTCAAGAACACACTTTAATAAAACTAGAAAAACAGATTAAGATCATGAAGATGGGACATTACTAATTTATGTTGTCTATAAAAATAACTTTTGGTGTGATTGTGTTAGGTTCAGTTAGTTTAACTAAGGCAAATTTAAGCTGATTTTTTTCAAAACATTCATAAAATAAATCTAACAACAAAATTCAAGGTAAAAAATGTTGAAATCAGTATTTGTGCCATTAAATGTGAATTAGTCTTGAAGAACACAACTTTCCTTTTACAAATTATGGGAACCATTAACTATTAAGGGTCTGAAAAGAAAAGTACTGATATTACTGAACATTGCTACATACGATTGGCCATTTTATAGGAAATGATTGAACCAGATGCAGTATGTGATAGTGCATGTGATAGCCCAAAATGTATTCAATGCACCTGCTCCTTAACAGGTAAGGATGAAATGTCATTTCCATTACCAGTATTAACAAAGTGCAATGTTTTAGAAGTGACTATTTATGCAGAGTTTATTTTCATGACAGTTACATGCTAAAAACTCCATACTTGAATTCATAGGAAGAAAACTTTATAACAGTTAAGTTATTCACTCTACAAATTGCATAAGTAGGTTGTAAAGACTATGGTATTACGTTCTTAAGTACAAGTGAAGTCTATGAATGCAGTGCATTTTAGATAGACAATGTTAAATAATCTGATCATTTGAAATTGAACCCATCTGTGATATGGATGATTTATATACAGTATCTGTTAGGTAGTTATGGGGCATGTACTGAGAAATTACTAGCAAGTTTTTGTGTAGAATATATACTTGTCTAATTAAGAGGAACTGAGTCCTGCATAGTAATACAGCACCCTGATTACCAGCCATCAGAGCAGTGAAACCTTGATGTTCTATTGCAGTACTCTGCCCACCAACTTTCTTAGCACAGTAGCCATCATCAGCCATTCAGTGCATCACCATTACTACTACATATGCTCTTGTTTCTCTAAAACTAAGTTAGAATATGATTAAAAGTATGGTTCGGAAGTTATGATCTGTAAGATCATGCCAGCTGCAGTTGGTAGATCACATTAATGATAGGTAGAAGTGCAGGTGTGCTAGGCTGAACATGAAAGGTCACCCTCTGAGGCTCAAGTGTGTATGAGTCACTTGAGTAATCTCTGTATACAAGGTTTTATTTTTTCATATCTTTATTGCTTTTCATGGTTTTTCAGACCTGAAGTGAAATATCTTTTCTATATACTTTCTGGATGGGGTATAATGTTTATCTCTAAGTTACATTATTTACCAGTACTTGTTAAATTCTAAATTTCTTAAATTTAGGAACAAAAACTTTGAAAGGTTTGTCTTTTCTTGAGGGTGGCCTTCCAAGTCAAAATGTTTACCAACAAGGCCAGTATGTTCCTGACAATTTATGTCTCCAGTCTGTGGTATGGAAGAAAGCAGTAGGAGTCATTGTCCTGACTGTAGATAGAAATTTGTAAGTGCAGGTTTATTTTCTCCCCCCAGTAAAACTGCTGAGGAAAACTATTCATTTTAACTGGTTTTCACTCAATAAAATTTCTCCTGATGGCTCATAAGTGTGATAAGCAGCCTTGATGTTAGAGAATCCCAGTGTTAAAATGCTTCCCCACCTCTACTTTTTTTATTTCCTTTTTATCCTTATGTCTTTCTGTGATATCTATACCTTAGAGCAAGTCTCTCTTCTAGACTCTTGGCTTCTGAAATTCATATAAAGGGATTTTTCAATCATATGTTTAAAGCGTATACAGTAAGTACTTGACAGACTTCTCTTGCATATTTATCTGACCTCAGAGACATTTTGAGTCAGTTTGGAGTTCTTTCAATTCTTTTATAAGGGAATCAGACCAGCCTGATGTGATGACATTTTTGAAAATTCTTTCCTAGGTTTTTTCATTATAAGAACACCAGTAATACTATTGTTTTCTGAAAGTCTTCTACAAGAACCAGTTATGATAGGTTTCAGCATTAACCTATCTAGTCATGTGTGAGATAGGCTCCTTAGACCAATTTTTTTTTCTTTGAGGAGTCCTGTTCCCTTGCCATCTCATCCAAAGTAGGAACTATCTAATCTCTTAGTATTCATGATTTCTAAAATTCTGTATACTGCCCAAGAATAAAACTGTAAGGCAGAAATATGTCGTATTTTTCTTGAAAACTGTCTTCACAGAAGCACCTCTTTTTGTCAAGGAACATCCTCTCTTGAAGTAAGAGACTAGTTCTGCTGGCACCTATCTAGGAGCCCACAATATCAAGAAGGTGGCCTCTTCCTTGGCTTTCCCGGATGGAATCATTAAAAGATGACTTGGGCACTCTTCTAACTTCTTTATCTGATGGTATCTCAGCATGGATGTAATGGTTCTCACATGTGTGACTCTGGATTTCTCCCTCACACACAAGTTAGGAACCACCTTACCTTTAGAATCTGTTTCACTTGACTTTTGTTTGTGCTTTCAATCACTATGGGACTCACCAACTGAAGGGAGAACTCTGGCTTTTGAAATATGAAAACCTTTTTCTGTATATGGCAGTCCTGTAGGCATTGTTTACAATTCTTTCCTTTTCTAGTTGTGTTTTGTCACTACTGACAGGGATGTTCCAAATACTGTATGAAAGAACATGGATATCTCCAGTTAATGTATAGGGCAGGCATGATTTCAAGGCCCAAGGCAGATGTGAATTGGTTGAGGGGACCACGTGGTGTAGCAGTTAGCATTATCGACTGTGACATTTCATGGGTTTCCCCAGGGTTAGGTTTATATTGGTCTTAATCCTGAGTGCTACAGTTAGCCAGCAGTTAACCAAGCTGAACATCATCTCAGCACTCAGGAGCTGGCCACATCCATTGGTCAGGATCACAAGTCAAGAAGTGTTGTGATGTTTGTGCATCTACTTGCAGAAAGTGCATGGCAATTGAGCAGTAAGTGCTCAAAGTCTTCTTTATGGCAGTCACATCATGAGGATGACAGGTTTTGGGATATACTGGTAGATGTTTGTATTGCTGCAGTGATGGATGATATCTAGAGTGTAAACAAGAGAGTTTTCTCACAGGTTTGGCAGGATGGAGTTTAAAATTGCAAAGAAAGGTCAGCTGTTTAATGTTTGTTGTATTATTTCAGTGTTTATGTGCTTTATCAGTATTGTATTTACTGAGGGTGGTGGGATTTGCGAGTAGAGGTTAGTCAGGTTACTGGAATGCAAGGTAGGGGTGAGCTTTATTCTTTGCTTGGGGAGTGGGTGCTGAGCATTTATGAAGTGGCCTTGATTAGGGCAATCAGTTGCCCCTGTTGTATCTCTTAACATGAAAATAGATAAGGAGTCGTCACTTACTTATTCCCACTGAGAAGTTAGAGCTCGTAGCAGTCTAGCCCGCTGCAGTCCTTGTGATCTTATCACTCATGGTACTTTATCCTGGAAAGAAAAAGTTTTTTAGTGCTTTAAAATCCTGACTTCAGTGTAGGAGTAAGTGCTTCATTGTGCAAGCTTCTTCAGCACCCTACGCTTATGTTGTCCCCATTCACCCAAGGTCACATTGTTCCCCACCAGTCTTCATCACACATCTACTCTACATTACCCCCAATGCTGTACTTATAAAGACCATTAACTATGGATTCCTATATTCAGTAAAGTTTCTGTTTGTCTACTCATACTAATTTCATGAGGTAACTATTGATATCTTTCACAAACAAGATTCATGCTTATATATTAAGTTTCAGTGACCTCTTCCTACACACAGTATCAAAGCCATTTACTGCTGTTTAATTTCCTACATGTTTCATGTAACAGATCAGCATTATATGCATACTTGTGATGATTTCCATTATATTTCACCATGGTTCTGCAACATAACTGCATTTTTTTCACTTCCCTTCATATGTTATTTCATCCATGGGAAAATGAAACAACCATGGAGGCATTACACAGCTTTGATGTGGACAGTCATATTTCAGACGCACTGCTTTCTTACCTTAAAAAGCATTTAGAATTCATCTCTACTTATAAGAGATTCAGAACATCCCTAATTTTTGTTTCCTCTTAATTTCAAGTGTGTATACGAGTAGATGGGCCATTCTTCGTTTGTTTCCTGGCACTTCCTCACTGATGTGGGAAACAGCGATCAAGTATGATAAATAAAATAATATATAGACTAAATCCACAAACGTTACGTTTACTTTTATCCTCGAGGGCTTATATCACGATTTGTCTAAATTGAAAAAATATGGTTCACTTCATCCATATCTAAATTCACTTTGTACCTTATTTCTTATAGTCATCATCTTCCTCACTTGGTCACTAATCCTCCAAACAACTGGTGGTCAAAATATGCATCATCATTAATGCTAAAAGATTTATTCCTTTTTTTCTTATAATAGCTTTCAGTTACAAAGCACAAGACCACTTTCCCCTGCACACCTTTCACACTTTATAGATCCTTTCATTAGTTTAATAAAGAGCTGTGCCCAACTCTTATACTACTCAGTCAATACACCCAGCTTTTCAGTTTTTAGATATATTTGCATCTTCTGAAACATATTCTCCAATCTCCTGAAACATCAGTCCTTTTGTGTATCTGTTGTACATGTATTTTTGTAAACTCTTTAATGAAGGCTACTGTTTAGCTTTCACAAACTAAATCCTTTGTCACAAGCAATCTCCCAGACTTGTCTAGCATACCATGTTTTTTTCAGCATCCATACAGTCCCTCTCAAAACATTTTGTTATTCTTCACCACAATTTTCTTCATACATTTTCCTGAGACCTTCATTTGCTTTACTCTTATGCATCAATAGCATTTACTCTCCATGAGTAAGTATTATTTGTGATATTTAGTGCAAACAGTAACATCAGTAGTTCACTGGATCACTATCTGTATTTCTTTATCATATCATCACTTAGGACCCAGAGTTCAGAACCAGAGTCTCAGACATTACAAAGATTTGCTAGAGGATTTTGATCGTCAGAAAATGGCCCAAATTATTCTTTGAGTTATGCACAGTACGTTTTAGTACCTCATTAACAGCGTAACAGGATAGGGATGAAGAAAAGTCATGTAACAGTTATGTATGACTGCACATATGACAATATCTTTTCACAAATACACCTATAATTTTCTCTGTAGTGTCTTACATAGACAATAACAGCAGATCGACAGTCATGTAAAGCCAAAAACAATGGTGTGTGTTTTACCTATGAGACAGCTTATTTTAACTGAGGATCTATCTGGTTAGATGGCATGCAGATTCAAATTCTGACAAAATTTCAAAGAATAGACTTTGTCCTCCAATTTACAGCAACTTTACTAAGTTGATATGTAAACTGGGACCTAGCTATGCTTTTTTAATACTAAAATAATACAAATTATGGCATAACGCCAATGTTGCTAAGCAAAAGCTACCACAGACGTAGAATACTAGGATATCAAAATGCAGTGTTCATTTCTTTCTCAGTATCAGTATCATTCACCTTTGCATACAGTAACCATACTCATATTGGCAACCTTTGTGGTATAAGCTGCACTCCTGAGTTCTCCTAAGTGTGCACAAAACAAAGTAAGTTCTTTCAGCAAATTACCTCACTTCAACCCCACTACTTTGGCATCCATCCCAAACGCTAATACTCCGTATCACAGACTATATCGTCGTTTGACAATTTACAGCCCACAAATCCATCCTCATTTTCTCTTGCGTTCATGGCCCAAGACATATCCGTACAACATAACATTGTTGGGTCTCATGTACCTTCAAACATGACCATGTTTGATCTAACTGACGGCAACCTCTCCTTCCACACGCTTCATAATTCACCCACGTCCATTAGCACCTTCCATTCTAGGTATAACTCACATTAGCCCTCCATGATTTCAACCTCTGCCACGTCCCTTACCTTCAGGTCCTCATTTTATTTTTCAAATTGGCACGTCCTCCTCCTTCAAGTTCTCACCTAGAGATATGCTGAAACCATCCTAGTTTACCCTATTGCTGCACCTCATTAACTTACCTTTTTTCATATTTGCCATTAACTTTACCTGATTACCTTACCTTTTTTCATATTTGCCAGCAACTTTACCTGATTGCCTTACCTCTTTTTCATATTTGCCATCAACTTTCCTCTCACACCTTCAAAACAGTGACCGCCTTGAGTTTTGAGAGTCTGCCACCAGGTCGCATACTTTTTGACCCTCATGGCATTTAACTCCCTCAACTCCTTGTTCACGGAGACATTATAAATCTCTCACACAGGCCCACCTGATGATGATAAAGACAGTAATGGATTTTTCTAATTAAAACAATTTACTACAATCATTGATCTTGAGGTTCAAAAAGTAACATAACATATGGGATGGTTGACATCTTTTTAGCTATACATAATTCATAAGGGACTCGGAGATTGCTGTTCACGACCAATGCTATATGACTTGCCAAGGTGGTAGGGATTAGCAAATACAGACTCAACAAACTGAAGGCAGTTGTCAGTGGACATTATGGAAATGATATCCGTTACCCAGCTGAAAGCAGTTCACTTTTAATTTATCATTTGTCTTATAACTAATATTGGCATGACCCCGTTAGAATAGATCTTTAAGAAATCAGTGAAATTCAATGATATATAAATTAGCGGAACATAAAACATGCAAAACATCGATTGACTCACCGGTATCAACTAAACGGCAAACTAAGCTCCGTTTTCTTTTTACTTCTACCTATTCAGAACTGCAGAAAGACTCCACAGAAGACACCCGTTTTAACTATTATAGTTTTTATTGGAGCTGAACTTTCACAGACATCGCTAGTATGTTACTGTTTACTTAAAATGGTGTCCTGTTGCTATTTTTAAGGAGAACGCAGCGACCCAGGGGTGCAAGGTATGAGTTTACTGCTAATCTCGACTTCAGTTAAAAACCTCTATAACTATACTCCACCAACATGAATTAAGAATCCACATGGTCTGTGTAGTAGAATTATATATATATTTTTAGTGAGAACTAAGGAGATGAGTATGTAATGCGCTGTAATGATGAATACTCTTGTTATGTAATGGTGTAGAGTGGATCCCAGAGATAAGTATTTATTGATACCGGTCAGGACATCAGTTTGTGGCTAGTTAAATTTATTGTCACATGTGTATCAGGTGTAGGTAATGAGGGTCACATTTGTGCACAGTTGGTGACTTCCTTTGGAGCCTTAGTAAATGAAGTATGTATGAGTTGGTTTCGATACCACAGTCGTTCCCTCTATTTTTTAACTGGTCTCCATTTAGGCTAATGTTATATCTGGATATTATCTGTTGTAAGCTGTAGATTTACGAAGACATTAGGCGGAGAAGATAAAACTAAAAAAGGTAAACCATGACGCGGTTCACAAATAGGTAAGTGTTTACTGTATACAAGAGTTGCCATATTTTGTTTATTTACTGGCTGTAGGCCTGCTGGGAAATGTTACTAGATGATTATTTATTGTTACATAGCACAAGCCATTTTTCATATGATTCATATTTCTATATTTGAATTTCGTCGTAGTAATAGTCCCTTTGGTCTAACATGGTAATGGCATCTACTCACAACTGGCAACGAGGAACCTGTAGGTGATTAAGGGCGTTTCTACCGGAAATGATTTTTTTGCTTTGCTTGAAACGATGTGTAATTATCAAAAAAAACCCTAAGTTCTTCTGATTTATTTCAAGTAGCGAGTATGATACTTATGGTTACGAAAAACGTCAGGTAGGCCAAATGAAATAAAGTTAAAATCAAACTAGATAAGGTGGCAAGCACGCATCGCGGCTGTCAGTGTGCCTCTCTGCTGCACCAATTCCTCGTAAACTCTTTTGGCGAGTACACCAGGTTAGTCTGACCATTACATTTTTTTTTATATATATACTGCTTACCTGATTGACGTTTATTTATTTAAGATGAAGCATTTTGTTGTTGAGATGTATTATAGGGAAACCTACAGTCAATATTTTCCAATCAGGTTGACGAATTTTTGGTTACAGGAACACTCAGATATTTCCTAGTGTGGTAGTACGTATATTGCTAGAGTTTAATATACAGACCGATTGAAATTATTTGGATAAATTCATATTCTTTATATCCATACGCACGTACAATAATTATTGTGGCTAGATTTTTTTTCTTGCAACTACGACTAGTTCTCTTACGTAAAACGTGTTTGAGACTTGAAAATGGGATGGCCATTGTAATCATTGTAGTTGAAATAATGTAGTCTCGTATTTGATAACCTATAATGGAAAAAATCCATGTCAGTAATAACGGAGATATAAAGATTTCGTCTGAACTATATATCAGGTGGAACAAACGAAAATTATCATTATGTAAAGGTGAAAACTATTGAGAACAATTTAGGTTCATAATTTTGTTGAGTAGATGACATGGAAAGCCAGCAATATGTAAGCCTAGAAGTAACGTATTACCAGTGGTGGGGAAGGATTGGTTGTAGGCTGATGGGTAAAGCTATAAACAGCCTTTTGTCTCCTAACCTCATGTAAATTATTGAATAAATGTATAAATAAGCACCCTAGCAGGCGTCATAACCGCGGTTCCTTTATCTTGCGCTTTTTATCAATGGCGTACCAGGGCGGCACCAGATCCACTCGTCATAGACCCTTATCAGAACTGATAACATTCATGAATATTCAGTTATCTTTTTAGAATATATCTTGGGTGTG